>JAZHYW010036322.1:0-90643 GCA_037355805.1 Ixodes ricinus
TTTTTTTCGGTAACGCATATGAACATTGAGCCCGTGTAACCACATTCGCTGCTCGCCCCTTGGCCTCTTTAATGGTTTGTGGCTCGACTCATCCTGCTGAGTAGTGGTCTATCTAGGCGACGGTCTTCCTAAAAAAGAAGAACGTCGGGTCTCATTTAGTTAAAAAAATAAAAATAAAGAAAGCTATATCGTCTGACTTTACCTTAGTTTGAACGGCTGGGCAAGGTTGTTTCGGAAGCTGAAATCCATTTATACCATATCATAACTTGCCACGTATTGTTGCTTTTCTGAGCATCCACTAGACATTTGGCTAAATAAGCGGGTCATCCGCCTGGTATGTTGGATACTGAAACTTAATCATTTCCGGATTATCTAAAATCTGTGCTCTAATGTCTTCCGCTCAACATACCGAACTTTAAAAAAGGAACTAAAAAAAAAAGATTAAGAGATAATATAATTTGGCGGGAATTTTTGTTACTCTAAAAGCAAGAGCCGTCACCTGAAACAAACACAAAATAAAAATTCCCCTCACTTTTCTAAAATAAAGCATGTTATTTTTTTCCGTTTTACAGGACGACACTGGGAGTTCAAACGGCCGTTCGGCATACTTTAATATTTTCTTTTCTGATACTGTCCCTTGCTTTTGTACATCGTACGTTTTCTTCTATACGTTACGTCATTTTTACACCTGGTTTCGTGCCCATGCCGCACAAACTCCGCTAAATATCGAATATTAAACTCGTAATTATTAATTACGCAACTTCTTAAAATAAATGCCAGAAATCCGAAAACCTACTAGGTATATAACATAAATGTTAAGCCGAGAAATCGGTAAAAAGAAACAACACCAAAACGTAAGAGGAAACAAAAACCAGACTCCAGTGTTCCGCTCAGACATCTTTCATCAAGCTGGTAGAAAAAGAGCAGACCATCTGCCTGACTCGGAAGAAATCATCTACGCCGCAAAACAACAACATCAACCACAAAAAATCACGAACTGCACACCAGCGGTTTGCAGCGTTCGAGCAAAGTCGTTGACGGCAGCAGCGTTTGCCCAGTCAAGGTCGCTACTTTGACCCTAATTCGTGGCAGTCTTGAAACTTGAGCGACAAGTCAATGCTGTTTGCTTTTTTGATGCCTTTTGAAATCGCTCCCCGGGCGAGCACTTGCGCAGCACCGCAAGTGCTCGCGCGGGAGCACACCTCCCTCTGTGCGATCGTTTCACAGAATACGCACGCATCTCTCGAGCAGACGTGCTCGCCGAGATCACCTTGACTGAGTTATTGTTTTATTGCTTCCTGGTCGAGCGCGAGAAAAGGGCTTTCGAAAAGATGTTAAAGGGCGACCAAGCAAAGACGCTGACCGCGTTGGATAAACGACTCCTTCTGTCCCTTATCATTGCCCTCACAATTTCTTCGTTTCTTTCTTTCATTTTTTTTCGTCTCAGGGAACAGAAGTGTGCGCGTTTGCCGTGCGTTTCATTAAAGTCTGCAAGGACATGTATTATGCAGCGAATAATGACTGAGAAGCTACGCGTGTACAGTATGTACTTCTATTCAGAACAAAAGAATCTTGCTTGAAATAAATAGACGAAGTAGAAACATCTATTGGAGAGATTGTGTTACCATTACAAAAACGCTAGGACATAACGACATTGCGAGATGGAGTGAATAATTGTGTGCACCACAAAAGCTCACGGCATATTTTTTACTTCTTCGCTAAATGCCTGAAACGTTCTAAAACAAAGATGAAAATGCACTTTCTCTAGGTTTAAAACAACACCTACACTCAAAGCGAGCGCAGGCAGGCAAGCATGCGTGCACGCACACACAACAACAACAACAACAACAACAACAGCAACAACAACAACAACCACAACCCACAACAACGACATCGACAACGACATCGACAACGACAACGACAACGACGACATCAAAAACAATGTCGACATCAAAAACGATAACAACAACAACAATGAGCAAGATTTTTATGTGTGGAAATAAGCTTGGTTGTGTAGCAATATGAATTCATATATGCATTTCCAAATACAATACAATATTCCCGTCCCAATAAGTTGTTTAAGCAACGGTTCTTTCAAATTCTACAGTGAGTAGGCGATATTCTTCTGTACAGTTACATACCGGTTTACACGAAAGTCGTAGTTTAATCACAACCGTTTAAACATCAGTCCTGTCATAACACAAGTCGAGTACCAGCATACGTGTTTTCGAGAGGCGCCTTCCAAAAAGCAGCAGTGTGGCCCAATCAAAACACCAGAACCAAATACGCCACGCGCGTACGTCAATCTCCGCGGCTCACGCCGCACACTCAACGACGGTGTCGATCAGAGCCCCGGAGCCGCCCCTCGAAAGGCGCGCATTGTCATTGCATTTGTCGTCCCGCACGCACTCAGTCCAGCTAAAAGTCTGGAACGCGGTCGAGCAGAACACCATTCCACCACTGATTGCCCGCTCGCTCTTGTACGGGCCGACGAATAACGAAGACAGTCCGTTAGCAGATTGGCACCGCACGGTCACAACCTCACAAACATAAAACACACACACACACACACACACACACACACACAAAGAAGAGGCAATACGAGTCGTTTCGCGCCGGCTGGCGCGCAGCTTGTCGCATTAGCGCTTCTCAAAAACCTCAGCCGCGGGCTGCAGGAACATCAACACCCTTCGATAAACGCAGCATGCAGGGGCGGTTAAGGCTCCAAGCATCGAGCGTAAGCTGGCGGGCACGCAGTCACACACTGATGCATCAATTGGTCCGGCGAACAGGGTCAATTCCGCCCGCGGAACCAAGCGCCCAAGGCGAACGCCGATCAAGACGCCTTGACCCGCAGCCCGGCTGCAGCGATGAAACGACCCAGTCGAGCCGGCCCAACACCGCCTGGAAGACAAGGCCTGCGCACGACGTCATCGTTTGCGTGGACCCCCGACACGCCCCAAGCGGCAAACGAGCTGAAGCTCGAAGAGAGCCGCCGCAAAGCGGCAGACGCGTCCGTCTTGGCGTCGGCGCGTGCTATAGCGTCCCGCTTGTTGTGAGACGTTGCGTGACGCGCGCCGGCGGCGACGCTGACGCAAGCGAGGCAGAGCGGCATGGATCCACTAATCGTGACGTTGGTGGGGGAAAGATGCAGGCCTTGTCTTCAAGGTGGTATTGGCTGAACCGGACGGACCCAACGGGCATCAAAGATGGCGAGGACTAGAGCGTTCCGTTTCGTCGTCACTTTGCTTGTTACACGAGCGCTTTGTATGTGTGTACGTGTGTTGTGTGTGTGCGGGGGGGGGGGGGTAGTCTTCCATTAGAAGCGATTCGGCCTGCTTCCTCGTGCCGCTAAACAATTGCTTGTTGTTCCACTAGGCGTGTACTCGGAATGACTGCGGGGCCTCGAAATGGCACGACATATCCGCGGAGCACGACGCGATTCCACGAGCCACGGGGTAAATATCCCCGGAGGATTTGTTAAGTACCGCTATCGAGAAGATCCCGTTGGGCTTTTATGGCCATCGGTGGAACGGATGCCTTAATACCCTACTTACGAGGCCGCTCTTCTCTCGACCGTGTGGCCGGCACTTAGCGCCAGACGTTCGGCATTCACTTTCACCGAACCGGCGAGAGGCTCCGATGTTACCTTCGGTTTCGATCCGTACCAGGAAGACTGGCAAAGCCGCTCCTCATAATAAAAAGATACCACATTCAATAAAAACGTTATTATAATAAGACCAAGAATATTTGTTGCGTGATATATAGATCTTTATTGGTTTCAATGACCGGCCAGCACACTGCGGTTCTTGGTAGAAAAGAGCGAAATACATGATAGAGTCACGTTTTAGTCATTCCGTATTTTCAAACATCAAATATAGGGGCTTTACGTGCCAGACCAATGAAGGGCATTTGGCACGCCCGAGTGGAGGTCTAAGGACAAATTTCGACCCCTTGGGGATTTTTCGACGTGCAGCAGAAATCTTGTTTACGCGGCTCTTCCTCCGCAATAAGCCTGCGTCTCATTCCTATTTCCGAAGTAACAATTATAAAAGTTGATATTCATGAACAAGACAAATACCTCAGCGGCAGGTAATTTTATAGCGTGTAGAGGTTTATGGCCTATAAACACACACACACACAAAAGAAAAAATATATTGCGAAAAAGCACTAGATATAATGGGTGAAAAGTTTACGGAGGTGTCCAGTACAGACAATAAAAACAAAACAAAAAAAACTGGAAGCATCAGGTTTTGAGGACAGAATATTACACACAATTAGCGTCATCTCAGCGGGAACATAAATATATGCTACATTCATTTGACGATATACGAAGGCCAGATCATTTTTTCAGGCGCAACGTTTTGAGACCACCTAAACAAACGCGTAAAAAGTTCGATACAACGCACGCAACGATCGAGGGCAGCCGGCTGTGTTTCAACTTGACGCTTGTTCTTTTGTGTCTGCATGCGAAAGCAGCCCACGAATTCGAAATGGCGCCGCGGTTGCCGAGAGCGGCAAGTCGAGTGTCAGGGCGTGAACACACCCAAATGGGGTCTCGTTTAATTTGCGGCCTAATGATCGCCCGCTCCAAGATACGTCTACAACCCCGTCGACTCGTTCAAACGTCGATATGCGAAACGTAATTGAAGCGCGCGATCAAAGCCAACATCGGTAGCCTGGTCCCGACCATTAGCGCCAGGTGAGACATTACGTCCGGCGGAATTTCTCGATTATGTTCGCTTTCCTTTTTCCCGTTCTATATCCACAACGTTCTTCTGGTGTAACTAGAGCAACAAACAAGAGTACGAAAGTTGAAACCGACGTCGTTAGTCTACATATTTGCTTTTATTTCAACGAGGCACGCGCGCCTTTTTTTTTCTCTTTCTGAATACGTGACAAGTTTTTTTTTTTTTTTTTTTTTTACACTGCGGAAGGTGGAAAGATGCGTGTGTCAAGAATTTAAACGAAACTTTTTGAAAGATATGCAACCAAGAGTGCGGGCTAGTTAGGTTTGCGTGCGCAAGCGTTTGTGCGTTTACCACTGTTGCGAAGATAACCACGTCATTTACAGTATGAAATAAATATAGAGATTAGGTAATAGGCCAGGTTGCAGAAAAGCGGCTGTGAACATCATTACTATCATCATCATCATCATCATCATAAAAAAAGAAAGAAAGAACCAGAAACAACAACGTTTAGAAAAAAGTCAAAGAAAAGTAGTAAACAACAAGGGAAAAAATAGGAGAAGGTTTTACCTGTCCGCTTTGCGTGCGTGTAAAAATAAAGTATAATCGACACGCGCCATTTCAAAACGTGGTTTGGGCTCGGCGCATACGGCATTATATAATACGACGCTGTTTCTTTGCGCACGCGAAGCTCTTGGGGTACGTTTTATTCTGAAAACTCCCTAACGAGATGGACGCCCCATCCTAGGGCCCGTAAGCTTCCCAGAAGTGCACTTGATTATAAATTCATTGCAGTTAAATAACCCGGCAACGAAAATTAAGGCTCTGCCAATTTGTATTCAACTCGACGCGAGACTTACTTTGATGTGAACAAAGAAGGGCGATTCTCCAGCGATGTCGGATATACAGCAACCCCACGCAAAATCTGCCGTCTAGACCACAATTTTAATTTCTAAGGCAGACCTAGATTAGTC
This sequence comes from Ixodes ricinus, assembly GCA_037355805.1. Taxonomy (NCBI): domain Eukaryota; kingdom Metazoa; phylum Arthropoda; class Arachnida; order Ixodida; family Ixodidae; genus Ixodes; species Ixodes ricinus. The sequence continues at coordinate 5,663 of JAZHYW010036322.1, forward strand.
TAGTCCACCTATCTATTCCATCTATTATTCCTTAGATTTCTGAAGAATAATAGACGCGTATTATTCCTTGTTTTTCGCGCTGTTTTCTTTTTTCTTTTTTTTTTTTTCGTTACGTCATATACACGAACTCAACTCTCCTACGTCACGCCGCGGTGGTGGCGCGTCGGACGCACTTCCGGTCTGGGGCGGTGGGCAGAAGTCGCCGTGCGAGACATGCATTCCTGTGTTCCTTTGGAAGAAAACCAGACGAAAAACCTGCCTTCTCGTCAAAATGCTGCGACGGGGGCTGTACCAAGAGAGTCTGGAAAGGTTTGAAGATCAGTTTTCATGTGTTTCTGCCCCTCCGTTCGTCCGAGAACGTGGATAGTAGCCGTGAAAAGGGCAAACCAGACGCTGTCGAACTGCGATTGCTTGTGCGGGCAACAACTTTGTGGTCGCCAGATGTATTTGCTTTGTCCAACATGAACGAGAGAAAACCGCCAAGTTATCCGGACCACCCACGGGTTCAGTGCGTCTTCAAATTCACACGGCCGCCTGATCGTTCGAACTTTCGTCTGCTCTTTCAAACTTGTCTGCTTTTGTCGTCTGCTCGTTCAAACAAAAGCGGCCCGTAGACCAAACTTTGACCCGGTGATTGCAATAAGAAGTAATTGCAGGCCTCAAAAGACTTAAGTAGGCTCGGTGTAAACAGTAGATACAAGATGTTGATCATTGGTACCAGTGGCCATCACCGATTTGTTACGCTTGGTCTGTTCCCGCCTCCGATTTTCAGTATCGACGTCGATCATCGCCGCTACCTTCTACACTTTTGCAGCACGAGCGACGTCGCGTCCGAAAATAGTTAGAAGAATCTCATCGTGGTTTTGGCGTCCATTCTGCGGCGTTCATGCGAATGAATCGCCGCACGTCAAATTATTTACGCAAAGTTTAGCGACGTAGCGAGCCTTGATAATTTCGCTCAGGCGATTAAAGTGGTAAGACATTGCTATGAGGACGTAGACTCGACAATTCCAACGCGAAAAAGAGTATGCAGACTCACACAGGCGCCGACAACGTGACATTCCAATGGTTTGTTGACGCGGGACGCGGTGCTTCTTGCCCCATTGCGCATGCGTTCGAACTGTCGTCTGCTCTTTCAAACTTGTCTGCTTTTTGTCGTCAGCTCGTTCAAACGACAGCGGCCCGTAAACCGAACGTTGACCCGGTAATTGCGATAAGAACTAACTGCAGGCCTCAAAACACTTTTGAAGGTTAGTTGGGGTAAGTAGGCTAAGTGTAAACAGTAGATACAAGATGTTGATCATTGCTACCAGTGGCCATCACCGACTTGTAATGCCCGATTCTACTTGCGGTTTTCAGTATCGACGTCCACCATCTCGGCTACGGTCCACGCTTTTGCAGCCTGAGCGACGTCGCCACTGAAAATAGCGAGCAGAATCTCATCGTGGGAGTCAGGCTTTAGCGCCCATTCTGCGGCGTCCACGTGAAATGAATCGCCGCACGTCACATTATTCACGCAAAGTTTTTCCTCGTTAGTTTTGCTGAAGCCGCTCAAGTAGTCAGACATTGTTAGGAGGACGTAGAATCAACAATTCCGACGCGAAAAAGAGCACGGGGACTCCCACCGACGCCGACAACAACGCAATTCAATGGTTTGTTTATGGGCGACGGCGGGCTTCTTGCCCACCATCCACCGCGCATGCGCGGCGCCGGTGACGTCCGCTAGGGGCGCTCCGGTTTGTTTGTAAACATGAGCTGGTGTACACCTAATTAAAACTCTATGACGTCACACGCCTGCGGTGGCGCTGCCATCGGCACTGCACATGCACAGACGCGAATCTGGTCTTTGCACCCGCGCAGTGCCCACACTCGGCGAACGCGGGCATGTTTCTAAACAGCTTGCTGGTCTATACGCATACAACGGGCTTTTCATGCATGAAACATAGCACATCTAATCCCCCTTGTCCCTCTTATTCACCCGCGGTATTTATCGCGCGCTGAATCCCCTCACGAAGAAGCACCGCATCGTATAGCTAACGCACTTTCGGGACTAAGATAAAAAGAAAAAGGAATGCATTTCCCACCAACGAATACTGACGTAACGTAGCAACGCGCTGCGCATAACCACAAGCAGTGTGGCGAAGCGAGCACAAGGAGCGGCGTTCTTGTGCGCTCGGCATTCGTGGAAAGCAAACATTCCACGTCTGTGGTGATTACAGCCGTCCACTTTAACCAAATCTGGCGGAACCTGAGAGAATATACTGTCGAGCGATGACACCAAGATGCCCGTTTGAGATTCTTGCTCGACCTCTGGGCAAAGAACTGGACGCTTTGGCCGAGCGGTCTTCTCTGCCGTGCGGCAGGGCCATGCAAAGTGGGCTGTTCGGATTTATGGGGTTCCAGGGGCGAATTTACAGCGACGTTACCCGGTCAGTGCCGATTTAGCCGAAGGGGGGCCTAGGGAATGAACTGAAGGCAATGGCGAGAAAAGGAATATAGAATACGGCAGTTTCCGCTTTTCATTGGTTCGCGGGTTTGACCAATGGCAAGAAGTTCTGCATACACGACGTTTTCGACTAATGGCGTTTGGTGCTGAGGTTTGAAAAATTCCGATAATTTCTTCTACCTTTTTTACCGAACTTACGCCTTCCCGAAGGTTGATTTTGTGATGGGAACCTAGCACATCCATAGCGTCCTCTATACTCACAAAGCTCTGGCAGTTCGATGACGGAGCCATAGAGTGCCCGGTCGCAGAGTTTGGAGCTCGGGGATCTGGTTGCAGAGAGCATTTCTCGGGGAGGCTGTAGTCAGCGCACACCTTTTGTAGCGGTGAGGACCCGAAACAGTGGTGCTCAAACCTCGGACGACAAAAGAAGCGATAGCGCGAGGAACGCTAGAAGCACGAGCGGACATTCCATCGCTCGGAACAAGTGTGCTTCGGTGTCTCGCCGCAGCGGGGCGCCCGTCACGTGGCTCGCCTCTCAACCGTTGTCTGCCGCTTTACCTTTTCGATTTCGGCGGTCGTTCCCCTGGCGATCTGCCAGGCTTTGTCAGTATAGAGGAGGCTATGGCACATCACACTTTTTCATGAAAAAGATAAAGCTATAAGTACATATGCAACTGAGTGTCATTTTGCAGAAACCAAATGTTCTTCTGCAGTGTACGGCCGCCGGCGTGTTGCCAAGACAAAGTCAGCAGTGTCTTTTTCAACGAAAAAATAAACTACGTCTTGCAAAACGCTCATTCTCCGCCCAGACGTAATCGCTAGCGGTTCGAACCAGATGTTAAAGTTCCTGAACTAACCGTTATTCTATTCAAAAGCTATAAGAAACCTTCTAAAAATTTGAATGGGAAAACGGAGCCAATGTTCGCTGTTTTCATTAAACTGTCGCCATTCAGCTCTATTTGAAAGCTTCGTTGGCCGCCATTTTTTATTAAACATTTCAGGAAATCATTTATAACTTTATAATGAGATAGCGGTTAGTTCTGAAACCCTGGCATCTGGTTCGAATCTAGTAGCGCTACTTTTGGGCAGAAAATGGAGCGTTCGGCGGCGCGTAGTTTATTTCTACGGTGAAAAAACAACAACAATACCAAGTATTTTTGGGAGACCCTGTACGTATTTCGCAGAACACGAAACTCTAAAAGAACAGCTGTGGACGAAATACCCCTGCTAACAGCCTAAACTTCTTTTTATACTTTTACTTTCGTTTCCTTTTTATTACATTTAGCTCTGACGTCAAAATGAAAAAAAAAACAATAAAATATAAATATGAAAAAACAAATCTTGTCTTATTTGTTTCCGTATTTCTTTCGTTTCTTTTCTTCTCACTTTCTTCGGACATATCCATTCTCTTTCTTGCTCTTCTAATAGGAGTGAAGATTCCTCTAAACGTGAACGGCTTGTATGTACCTCTTGGTTAGGGACGTGCGACGTTTACGATGTATTTCCGGTGGACCACCGTAAAGGCCGTTTCAGACACGCACGGTTGCTGTGTTCACTGTAACTTCAATGTCGGCCACCTCGTGCTGCAGTGGCCATTGCCACCGCGACCTAAAAGACAAGGCTCGCGCGTGACGTCATCGCTAGTAGATTCCCGACCCGCCCCAAGCAGCAAACACGCTCGATGAAGAAACACAAAGCGGCACACGCGCCCGTCTTAACGTCGCCACATGCTAGCGTCGCCCTTAATGTGAGACGCTGCTGGACGCGCTGACGCTGAGGCTGGACCAATGCTATACGGTTCCCGGAAGACGTCTCCGACTGGTGTGTTTAGCGTCTTGTTCCGCCCGTCCGTCCAAAGTGGTCCCGAAGTGGCAGCAAATGACGTCACAGAAGCCGGAGTCTATCATGCGGTCGGTTGTCGCAATCCTGGTGGTGGTTGGTAGCAGAAGTTCCGGCAGAGAGCACGAGCAGACGCGAGTGGCGCTGTCATCGCGGCGTCCCAACTCCTGGCTGCCAAATCTTCCGCGGACTGTCGAGCTGGAGAGCGACCTGCCAAGGAACAGCCGTCTGCCCCCACCAGGTCCACCACCAGGTCACCAGGGACACCACCAGGGTCACCAGGGACACCACCAGGGTCCCGACCGGCGACAGCGTGACACTTATGTGTCACACACACACACACAAACACGCACGCACGCACGCACGCACACGCAACCGCACACACACGCATGCACGCACACACGCACGCGCACACACACACACACACACAGACACACACACAAACACAAACACACACACACTACGCTACTTTAATCAGTCTCGTGGCAGCGCAGCATGTATCGAAGGCCACGCGCTCCGACGTTGTCGATCATACTGAAGCCGGGGTCACACATGATTCGAATGCAGCGTATCAAGTTTCTCCTCGAACTCATTGCAAATTGCAATGCGGCATTCGAAGCACGGATCTGGCGATGACTCGCGCTCGAATCTGTATGCGGACTGTCTTTTTGCATGACGTATAAGCACTGTGGCCTCGGCTTAACAAAACACATGCCGAGCATGCATTCAACTTCTAGAACTTTGACATGTTAAACATTTCACTAAGCTCGAATAGAACGTAAAGAAAGGTCGCAATTTTGAAATGCTTGGTTTAGCATGGCGCAGTATTGCATTCGTTTCATGTGACTTCTAATTTGGTGGGTTCTCTCTTATTCGAAGCTAAGAAATGAATCATTGGCTGCTACCATTTCCACTTATAACCTTGATCAGGACAGCACGAGCCTTTCGGGGCAGTAAACACTTGTCCAGGTCTCCTTTTCCTGATAACAAATGACTAGTACTTGTGCTGTGGACGTTTGCGCGGCATCTGATAATTCTCAAAAGAGAGCTACTGTGATGCTTAATACCTCCATAGCCCAGTAAACACAGATGGTAGCTCGCAGAAGTCGATTACTGGAGTGGTCTATACACCCGGACACCCATTCGTACAAGGCGCTGGTACTCTCCATTAATTACGCTCAGCGTGTAAATGATTTGTTATGACGAGGTGTCGGTCTCGGTTAAGGGTCCCCGCCCATAGCCCTTCGCCTTGCCTCAATCGTCGAATTACCCAAAGGGCCACCGCCAAACGAGCCGAACCGCAATGAAGCTCCGAGGGTGAATTCCTGCGGTTAACCCCAAGGGGACGCCACACCGAACCGAAGAATCAATTACGACCACCCGAGATAAAAATAGGCGAGGCATGCGGGCAGCTGGATGCGTACAATGGCTCTAAAATTCTCCGAAGTCCATGTGGGATCCTCTCGCTCTGTTAGCAGAGAGAGAGAGAGATGTCACGATTCATTCTAACACGTCCACGAAAAATGGGGACCTCCTCGAACTCTCAGAATGGCGGCGGATGTTTCTCTAAAGAGACTCATCTTCTCGCGTTTATGTTTATACCTTTTCGTTTTCCACAGATTTCCCTTCTTTCGAATGCTCGCGCCTCTGCGTGATCTCCTGGAGGGTTTTTTGTCTACACGAGAGTGCCTAGATATTAGAGATGGTGCAACTGTGCAACATAGACGCCTCTTGTGCCGATTGGTCGCATCTGCGCGTGCGCTGCACTCTCGCGTGCCGAAGAGGAAAGCGGGGGCAAAGGCCGAGACGCATGCAGACGATGAACGAATAAAGCCGCAGTCGCACCGCCTCTACATCATGCAAAAGACAGTCTGCAGAGTCTGAAACGTGATTCTTAGTCGCTACCGATTTTCAAAAAGAGCTCGTTACTTTGCCTCAAATGTAACGAGTTGCCTTGCTCGTTACTTTAACGAACAAATACACAGCTGCTTTTGTTTTATGGTTTTAGTGTTGCCTTTTCAGTAGTCGTTGCATTTAAGCAAAAGCTGCACCTCCAAGTTTTCATCAGTTATGTTTGCCCACTTCCTTGAGAATACATCTCCTGCGACACTAGAGAGTCGTTCTACTGACGCGCTCGAAGGAACGGCAGTGTTTTGCTTCAGGAAGAGCTGGCGAATCCTGGATGCCCCTCTCTCGTTTGTTCTCTCTGCTTCTAAATTTCTAAGTTGACGAAGGGCTCTGTGATTTCCCGTTTTGGCAACCTCCCGGTTTATACTCGGTCTGTACGCGATTCTAGAAGGTTCAACAACGAACCTTATTGTGCTCGCTGGGTGAAGGACATTTCTATCCGTAGAGTTTGACTGACGTGTCGAGCGATAAACGTAGATATACTGTCGTATTGTCCAGTTGTTCTTCGGGTTGCCCACCTGTCGTTTTCGCAATAAACGCATACTCAGGTTAAAGTTAAAACAAGGCTGTTTAAATATTGTTGTAGACGTTACTCCTCAAAAGTAACAAAATACCGTTACTCACTGCTTGGCCTTAAAAGTGACTAAGTACGTTATTCGTTCCTTTTCTAAAATAGTCGTATTTTTCGCTTACGATGTGCGAAGAAACGAAAGCGATAGCTGTAACACGGTCGCACAGTGCGGATGGAATGGTGCCGTCACGTACCCGAGGACGGAGGTGCGACCTGGTTAGTTCTCATAGCCATCGTGGTTGGCGTCGGTAATGCCACTGACGGCCGCCACCAATGCTCGGTGATCCATGAAGTAAGTGGGTAAGCGCGGTGGAAGTTTCTTAAACCATCCAACATTACGCGCAGCAACCGGATACTGCCAAAGGGGGATTTCACATCACGTGAGCTATGTTTGAAAACAAGTCTTTCAAGCAGACGACACAAAGCTTCTTCCTTCATGCGCCATTCTTGCGCCAGGGCTGTCCTCTTCGCTGCCTTCGCGCGGCACGGCCGACGGAAAGTCCCGACTTCCTCTCCTCGCGCCAAGAAGGGAAAGAAAAAGTTTTCCACTTTTCGCGCGCGCGACGACGACAACCGACGAGGTCGATTGTCGTCGCCGTGTCGCCCGTAAAGCTGTCGCTTTAAAAAGTAACTAAATAGGTTACTCGTTACCGAAAATAAAGTATATATGTAGAAGTAACTCGTTACTAGTAACGCGTTACGTACATCTGTGCCTCCTGTTATAAATGCGGCCCATCAACCCCGTAACCCCGATCGTGCATTTCGAGACACTCTGTAATCTAGGCGCACTATGGTCTCTCCGTGCCGATAGGGCCGCACGATGGGTTTTTCCAGTGTTTTCGTTCTTGTCCACGCATGGTCCGCGCGTTAGCGCAGTCTCACGCTTCTTCTTGTTGCCCCGACCCCTCAGGTCCCCGTCGTTTATAACCACTAGGTACGACAAAATATCGAAGCGAGCGGAGTGGGGTACGCTGGTTCGCGCATGAAGCCTTCAAAACTAACGAGTTATGGCTTGGCAATTTTTAGGCGACTTATAAATCAACACGCGTGGAGACCGTGCCCGCAATACCGATGGCAGTCGTGGAATTGAGTTATCTTTGAGAACCAATGTCGCCACCGAGAAAACAAGGTGCAGCTTGAAATTACGCGAGCGTCCGAGGTTGCACGCAAAACATTCCTTTCGTCGACAGGTATGCGTGCGACGAGAGTCTGCGGGCGTAGGCTTTCGCGGCGACCATTTTGTGTCCAGCTGTTTTGCAAGGCCGCCATAAATTCTCAGCACACTTTAACGCACCCTGAGACCGAATACACGCAGCAAGTTATATCCAGGGTACTGTTTTTTGTTCGTGCAAGTGCGCACATGCGGTGTTTACTCGCATAATTTAAGCACTGATTATGAACAAAGCTCGCGAGTCTATAGTTGTTGAAAATCTAAGAAACACAGGGCGTTTCTTAAGCTTTCGGTCCGCAGCCAATGCAAGTGCGGATATGCATAAAGTTATGCAGGTTGATAAACATAATGAAACGCATATCATTATATAGGCATGTAATTACTCGCAGATCATACATCACCAATGTTCAATGTTCAAATGAAGTCATCGCATTCGCCCAGGTGTTTCGGCGGTGGGTGACGTACCCTCTTATGGTTTCTGTTAGTGACGTCACGAGCAAGATTTGTCTGTTGCACTTCGTCGTAATTGGCAGGATTTGCCTCGCCGTGAAGCGGCGTTTGGGTAGGCATTATCGGTATGCAGGGAGCTATAGCTTGGCCATTTGCGATCATCTACCACAGCGACGTTTTTGGTCGCGCGCTGCGCGGCAGCTAACAGTTGCTGCCAGCCTAAGAACCGCGAGTCCTTATGTTCACACCTCTCGCTTCGTGATTGGCCCTCCGGCATCGACTAATGCCGCAATCTAGTCTAGCTGTCGATTGACAATAACATGCTTGAGACTGCCTTTAATTTCTTAAGCTGTTGACGACTGTGCGGCATCAGAAACCGTGGCGAACGGCGAGGTTGAAATGCGATCTGCGCAGATAGCATTTCTTGCGTGAGGGCTTTATCTCTTTCCCAGTGGAGCTCCTTGTTTTTCGGTCGCGATGGTGGCGGGAAGCTGGATGCGCAGCTTTGATTAGTAGATTTGCTCCTTACTCGAGCGGGCGCGCAGTGAATGTTCGTGCGTGTACGATGCGCACGTACGAGTTGTAGTGTGAGCTCGTTTTCACGATTTGAAGCGTTTTAGCCCAGCATGTTCGCGTGCCAATATGAGATTGTTGCAACAATTTTTTACGTTAATATTCTGCGCGTACACGCGTGACACATGTGTCTACATATGTCTAGGGAGCAGGGGATATCTGTTGCATCGCTCATATGCGCGCCTGCGCATACTTGCTTGCCTGCGAACGCACATTCGTATCTAAATGTGAAAATGTAAGCATTGTTTTGTAATGTAATGTTTGCTGCTAAATTCTACCTGCGAGATGTGACCAACTCCCTCAACAAGCGCAAACCAGGCATGTAGATGCTTTCCAAACACTCAATTAATCCTCGGAGCCACAAGAAAGCTTTTTATATTCGCCAGAGACAACCGTACCCTCTCCGTAACCTTCGAAATATTATCAGGCACCATCATTAATTTCTGAGGCAACCAGGAAAGAAGAAAAAATACAGCGCTCAGATCAAGAACTAGAACACTAGAGTGAAACGACGTTATATATTCAAATTTTGTCACATATATCGCTACAATAAATAAATAAATAAATAAATATACATACAAACAAACAGACAAGCGAACAGAGCTTTACCGACTAAATACCACAAAAAATAAGGCAGGATTTGGGAGTTTAGTGCTGCTGCATGCGGTACAGGATACAAACATCGTCAGAATGTCACTTTTCCCTATACCCTGAACGCTCATAAGAAAACTGCATTGGTTTTGCACGAAGGCTAACAATGGTGCTGACCAAATACACGTGTGCATTATTCTTTTTGTTTGTGTGTTTGCAGTGGTCTGGCTGAAAAGCAGAGAGGGATGGGATTAGCCGAGAGAAACGACAGTTGAAAGATCATCGCTTTTGTTTCCTCCGAGAGTGGCTTCAACCTCTTGTTCCCAGTTGGTCGTGAACAGGGATCAAGGGAGGTGACCCCTACCCCGTTGTCGTTGTGTCGGTCCAGTTTTTCGGTGTAAATCTTTCTTCGTCCCCGGTTTGAAGTCTCTCAAGTATTGGAATTTAATGGGAGTGGTACTTGTCCGTTTCCACACAACGACTCGGCCATACGGCGGATACTGAAATGGAAACCTTAAAGGAAACTGATACAGTTCTATATTTGAGTAAGAACACCTAAATCGTCTGCATTCGGCTTCGAAGAACACTAATATCGAGATTATTTTTCAATTTGGTACACGGAGGCTGCAGAAAATCATTTTCAAAATACCGCTGAAGTCTCTTCTTCCCGGAGCTTTGGGTCACGAAAAGAGTTTTCAGGAATCTCCGCTCTCGCGCATCCTCAGCGCCTATCAAAGTTATATACGCGCACTCTTGCTATTTTCAAAAAGGTCAAAAAAAGACGTCGCGACTGGTGCCGGTGCAGGGAATATACACGAACTCAGCTCTGTTACGTCACGGCGCGGTGGTGGCGCGTCGGGCGCACTTCCGATCTGGGCTGTGGGCGGAAGTCACCATGCGGGACGTGCATTCCTGTGTTGTTTTGGAAGAAACCAGACAAAAACCTGCCTTCTCGTCAAAACGCCGCGACTGGGACTGTACCAAAAGAGTCGGAAAAGGTTTGAAGGTCAGTTTTTATGCGTTTTCTGCCCGCTCGGTTCGTCCGAGAATGTGGATAGGGGCCGTGAAAAAGGAAAACCAGACGCCGTCGGACCACAATTGCTTGGGCGGGAAGCACTTTGGGTTGAATTCACGGATACTTCTGACTGTCAGATTTATTTGTTTTGTTCCCACACGAACGCGGGAAAATTGCCAGGTTGTACGGACCACCTGCGGACTACGTTCAGTGCGTCTTCAAGTTCAAACGGCTGCCTGATCGTTCGAATTGTCGTCTGCTCTTTGAAACGTTTCTGCTTGTTGTCGTCTGCTCGTTCAAACGACAGCGGCCCGTAGACCAAACGTTGACCCGGTAATTGCGATAAGAAGTAAGTGCAGGCCTCAAAATATTTTTAAGTTTGAAGGTTGGTTGGGGTAAGTAGGCTCGGTGTAAACAGTATAGATACAAGGAGATGTTGATAATTGTTACCAGTGGTCGTCACCGACTTGCTATGCCCGATTCACTTGGTCCGATTCTGCTTGCGATTTTCAGTATCGACGTCGACCATCTCAGCTACGGTTCACGCTTTTGCAGCCCGAGCGACGTCATGACTGAAAATAGCGACCAGAATCTCATCATGCGAATAAGACTTTAGTATCCATTCTGCGGCGTCCACGCGGAATGAATCGCCGCATGTCACATTATTCACGCGAAGTTTTGCGGTGTAATAAGCTTCGTTAATTTCGCTGAGGCCGCTAAAGTTGTCAGACATTGCCAGGAAGACGTAGAATCAACGAATTCCAACGCGAAAAAGAGCACGGGGACTCACACCGACGCCGACAACATCGCATTCCAATGGTTTGTTTATGGGCGACGGCGAGCTTCTTGCCCACAGTCCATCGCGCATGCGCGGCGCCGGTGGCGCCCGCTAGGGGCGCTCCGGGTTGTTTGTAAACATGAGTTGGTCGATAGACAGATTGCAAAACAAGGTGATTGGCCGCCGCCGATGCTTCTGCTCGTGCGGGCGCGGCCCTTCGATTAGCTTCAGTCGAGACGCAGCCGATGCTACAAGCGCGAGCTCCGCGGGCTTTCAGCGTCCTGCCAAGCAGCGCGCTCGTGCAGGTGCCCATGCACCGTTCGAGGCCACATGCTCGCGCTCGTATTATTAGAGAGATTTTAGTAGATCGTTCCGATGACTCCGATAACGATACCCGATACTCTGCCTCCGCCTTTGCGCTTACATATATAGTATCGTTATCGGGGGTATCGCGGGTATCGGAACGATCTACTCGCTTTGCAGCCATAGTCCTGGACCGAAGCTGAAACAATGCTATAGTCAAAACTACGTTCATGCGCACGCTGCACGTGCTTGCAGCATGGGGCACCAGTCGGCGCTCCATGCTCGTGGCAGCTTGCAATCCCACGCGCTGCCCACACGAGCGATACGCGCGTGGCGGCAGGCGGCAAAAAAATCCTTTTATGAGGTAACAAATAATCGGAGTCATTTCGTGTTTTCTTGCGTATGTTCACACTTAAAGGGGCACGAAAACAAAATATTCGCACTTTTATTTCTTTGTTTAGGTGTGGTCCATGTTGTACCGGCCGCCCAGAAACACCAGCTTAGACTACTGTTTCTGGGCTGCAGGCAGAGAAGTCAAGAAGCTGATCACAAAACGAACGAACAGAGTACAAATGTTTGTCTACTGGCGGCCTGTGAAGCTCCGTGCTGGAGATAGCCGTGACGTCGTGAGTTCCTAAGAAAGCAAGCGCCAGTTCGCGGCGGTATGGCTCTCTCGTGGAGTTACTTGAGTCCAGAATGGCTGACTTGGCGGAGAACGCTCGTAAGCTGGAGAGCTTTGCAGCGCAGAGCTCTGACAAGCGCGCAGGCTAAGCCGGCGCTCCTGGCTTTAATGCATGCATTTCTAGCGCGAGCAATCTTTCCGTGGAAGAACGCTTCGGGTAGCAACCTCAAGCTCTCGTGCTTTTGGCATTGGCTGCACTCTCAGCTTAAGGGTGAACGAAGTATAGTTATATCTGCGGGGAAAACGAACGGGATATCTGATTCACGGGATAAAAAAATACTCTAGAATTTACCTCTAACTCCATTTTTATTTAAGAACCTCTTCAGCTTCCCTTTAAAGCCGGGGTCACACTGCTCATACATCATACAAAAGACCAGTCTGCAAACAAATTCGAACGCGAGTCACTGCGAGCGAGATCCATGCTTCGAATGCCGCATGGCAACGAGATCCAGGAGAAACCTGCGCACGGCATTCAGCACACGGATATCGCAGTGACTCGTGTTTGCAGACCCTGTTTCGTAACATTTATGAGCAGTGAGCAAGCTTTAGGAGAGTATACTTCGTTTCAGCTTGGGTCCAGACGCAGCCGATGCTACGAAGTGCGAGCGTGTGGCCCTGAACGGTGCTTGCATTGCACGAGCGCGCGTGCTTGGCAGGGACAGCTGAAAGCCCGGAGCTCGCGCGCGTAGCATGGCCTGTGTCTGGACCCGAGCTGAAGCAGAAGCATTTGGCCGCGCGCGACAGAAAGCGTCGCTGTGGTCGGCCTTCCACGATTGGCCGAACGCGCTGACCATGAAACGTCGGAAAGGGGATTTATCATCGACGGAATAAGAGGAATGAAAGAACTTTAATTTTGACGGTGTTGGAAGTGTTCGCTTACAGGAAGCGCAATGATTTCAAGCTTCCACCATGCTATTTACAAACACCATCGAACTTGTTGTTCGCAAAGGTAATGACGTCACAAGGGGGAACCATAGGAGGGCGCCACCGACGACATCTCGCCGCTAATAGTTCAGCGGATAATAGCGCCGAGATGTTTCGGTGACGCCCTCTTATGGTTTTCATCCGTGAACGTCACGACTGGGATTTGCCTCGCCAGTGACGTCACCAGTTGTTATTCTGGCTACTTACCATCGGGTGAAACGACGGGTTCATGGTTGTGTTTAAAGAAAGCACAGTGGAAGCTAGAACCATCGCAATCCGAAACTAACACCGTCAAGGTTGACAATCTGACAATGCTCATATGCCCATGGTTTGGCCAATCGTGGAAAGCTGACCGCAGCGACCAGCTCTTGGCCCGCGCACATCGCTAATAGGGAGTATTCACCATGGCGGTCATAGCTGTGTGCGCGAATTCTTGAGCGCGTGCTGATGGCGAGCTTCCGCAGTTCTTCTGCAACGTGCGTTCCGCACCATCAAAGGTGCCGGTCTTAGCAGCCTCTTGATGTGAGCTCGTTCTGAGCACGTGCTGCCCAAGCAGCGCCCACAAATATGACGTCCAGTGAATACTTCCTGGTAGTGAACACGACACTAAACTAATTCATCGACTTCAACACACCTTTGCTGTTCGAGGCTAGTGATAAATCGTGGCTGTATTTCAGTCGCCAGTTCTTGTGGTCAAGTGCATACCAAAATAGATACCGCTCTCTTTGTCTACGTGGAAGGATTGCCAAAACCGCAGCCGCGCAGCTCCTGCATCGTAGTAAATACACTCTATGACACAATGCCAAAAGTAGATGTGGACACAACGACAGTATCACCTAGAGCGGTAAGCCGCAACCCAGGGCCTGCAGCGGAAATGGCACCCCCCGGTTGGCGCCATCTTGCCTGTTTGCCACATTAGTGATCACGTGACGTCAAGATGGCTGCGCCCAGAGGTGGGCTAGATCAGATTGACCAGATCACGGTAAGCAGAGGGGCCCTCTGGGGCTGCGTTCCAATGTTATTCGAACGGATCCGAGTCACTCCGGTGGGTCGTGTCACGTGACAAGACTGATAGAGCAACTGGACGCGGGTTGATTTTCGAACGCCAAGGTACAGAACATTTACCCTAGAGTGACAACAAGTAAATTATGGACCGCGGCCCTGCTTACCGTAATCTGGCCAATATGATCTGGCGCACCTATGGGCGCAGCCATCTTGAAGTCACGTGATCACTAATGTGGCAAACGGTCAAGATGGCGGCGACCGGGGGGTGCCATTTTTGGCCGCTGGTTTACCGCTCTAAGTTTACTCAAGCTCGTTGGTGGACACTCGTCGGGAATGTTCGAAGCATGTTTTATTTATACATGCTTTGAAGATGTCTTCGGAAAGTTTTTTTTTGTTTTGTATGACCAATGTGAAAGACAGTCATACAAGGAAGAAACACGCCTTCGATGTGGTCTCCAGACCACCTTTTTTACGATGATTAAGCTGTACGTGGGACCGCGGCTCAACCATCCTAGTGAGCTTGCCGGCTATTCGCTTCTGGACTGATCATTTTGAAACGCATGCAATGCTTCGTAACGAAAGAGTCTACTCTCAGAGCCTTCTTCGTCCCTCCTGCGTGAAATTTCCCCGTTACATTTAGCGGGGAAATTAAATTGGTCTACAATGATACATCGATTCAGGTCACGTCACACGGTATTGGTCATGTGACGTCATGGTATCGCGCGACTCCACGACACCAGACAATGACGCCAATTAATAAAAAAAATGTTCTTCGGAAAAACGTGATGTTTATGTCCCTCTGAGAGAACATATTGTTTCAATAATTTAACAATATGCCCGTCTTCGAAAGAACATGTTGTTTAGAGGACATTAAACGATTTGCTTAGTGTCTTCTAAAAAAAATTAAATGATTGCACCTTAAATTCTGCATTCTACGCATATAGGGCACTTTACAAATGGAGGTCGCTGGCATTCCTTTCTTTTCAGTTCTTTTTTTTCTTGAACGACATTACAGAGAGAGTAAAAACGCACACAAGCACACCCGAGCATTCCGCGGGGTCAGCAGCAAGCGCCGACAAACATCCAGGCCGCGAAATTTCTGCTCAAGACGGTAGCAACAAAACCGGAAGTGTCGGAGTAATGCACCAGAATATGCCCTCCTCTCTCGCAGTCCTCGATTTGTCTCAGGCGCGCGTGGCTCGCTCATCGTCCGGTTGGTTCGGCGGGCGGGCGACACGCGTCGCAAAGTCGACAAAATTGAATGCTTATAAACGTCCTCATAAAAAAGAAGAAAAAAAAAGGGGCGGGAGGGGGGGGGGGGGGGTAAACAGATTATTCCCGCAGTCACGATAGAAGCTCCCGAGGCAGGTGTGTGTCGTCACCGCGTGTCGGAGAGAGTGCGATGCTTAGCGCGAGCTCCGCTCGGGGGCGCCACGGTCGCTCGGAGATGTAACCGCGTTAGCCTGTAACCGGCTCGGCGGGAATTGCTTTTCCGGCTTTTTTTGTTTTTGTTTTGTTATCTTCGGCGCTGCTACTGCGGTTGCCACAGTTCCCGCCATCCCGGCCTCATAAATCTGACTTAGGAACCGCGGCAGCATGAATAGTACGTCTTCGGGTCGCCGAGCGAAAGTCGAGACTAATGAACTCGAAGCTTGTATTGACAAGGTCTTTCGACGATGTCGTAAGCGACTCAATTTTGCTGCTCCAGCTCGCTCTCTGACGCCAGAAGCGCGCTAAGCCGCGCTCGCGCTGCTAATATACATTATAGAGTACGCAGACACTGTCTTGGTCCTGCTTCCTCCTTGTGTGACGTCCCTGTAATGTTGATAATGCAAAACAATAGGCGAAAACAAAGTTCAAAGTGTACACATGTACGGAGCAAACATGATTCCAACATCCGTGAGTCATGTCCGCGGACAAGTCTATCATCACGTCCGCAGAGAGCACTGTGCCTCTTGAATGATGTGCGAGCAGTTGGACTGCGCCTCCTCAGTTTCTCCAAGCCAAAGTGCCGGCCTACGGATCCCCAGGTGATGGGTTCGAATCCCGGCCGAGGTGCACCGGATTCTGACGGATGCTCATTACGGAGAAGGCGCCGTGTTACCGAGCTTTCGGTTACACGTCCAGAAGATCCCCAGCTGGTCGAAATGAATCTTCAGTCCTCCACCGGGGCGCGCCAGATGCCCGTCGTTGGTTTGGCAATTCTACTTTGATTTAAGAGTGGGACTACGACTTTGATGATTACCAAGAAGCTGTATACGAAGAGTTGGAGAATTAAAAAATCTTTCGCGACATTCGCGCTAGGTGCAATAGATTTCGGGCTGGGGTGAACTGCGATTTTACTAATCGCATACTGTTTAATGAACCAAGAGAAAACTGGTCCACGAAAGTAGAAAGCCAGAAGCCTGTTTTTCCGGTAGGATATTTTCTTTAATACATCGCACCTAGTGTCACTAAATAAGCTACGCTTCAGAGTAACGACACTTGGCCTTATTGTGGTTTAAACTCATGGTTGCCAGTTCTCTGAAGCTTTATCTGAAATCACAGGAAACGCTTTTCCGTCCTCCACAAATATCTAAACAGTCCGCGACAGAGAAAAGCAATATTACATAAGCTTTTTAACACCGAATCGAATGCTGAGGAAGTCGCACTTTTGAATCATGACGATCTGCAGTTGCGTCTGCTCTGCACAAGCCCCAATATGGCGGCGCCCACAACAATGTCGGGGAACGGAGTGCCGATACCTAAGCGTAGCTCATTTAGTGCCTCTAATCGGACCTATTTCGTACCTCCTTTCCTTCTAAAGCTCTTTGCCTTTTCGCGGCGTTGCATCCGCGGTGCTCAGCTCACGCATTGGACACGAGCATTGGGTCACTCGGACGTATGCGCTCGTCACCAATCGACCCGTCGAGGAATATTTGGATTCGCGTTCATGTCCAATGAGCGCCGTGACGGCAGCTTTTCATCACTTGCGAATGACATGTTCCACGGTGTGCTTATAAAGCACGCTGGAAACTTGGAGTCATCGCATTCCGTGCCCCAAGCACGTCATGACCACGTGATTTCTCGATTCGCTTTTGAGTTGAGGATAAAACCTAAGCACGAAGAAATTTAAACTTTTTTTTACGGTCCTTTTCATGGCTACACTCAATTCCCTTACTATACGCGTGACCTTCGGTACATGCAACACTTCCCAGCGGCTGATAAAACGGCGGAGTGGAGCGGGGATGCGAGAATGTCGGCTTTCTCCGATGCGCAGACCGGGTGCCATGTACTTGAAGTAAAATACTTTAA
Source organism: Ixodes ricinus (assembly GCA_037355805.1). Taxonomy (NCBI): domain Eukaryota; kingdom Metazoa; phylum Arthropoda; class Arachnida; order Ixodida; family Ixodidae; genus Ixodes; species Ixodes ricinus. The sequence continues at coordinate 23,213 of JAZHYW010036322.1, forward strand.
ATAAAATGTACTTGCAAAGTAAAGTACAAGTACTTTTTAACACAATCTTTCTTGAGGTGCTGTAAGGTACTAAAAATACAAGGTACTTTCAAAGTGAAGTGTACTTTTTAACCACAATCTTTCAGGATGCTTTTTTTTCTTGAAGTAAAGTACTATAAATACGACGTACTTGCAAAGTAAAGTACAGGTACTTTTTAACACGATATTTCATGATGCCCTTTCATTCCCTGCATACAGTTTTTTTTGTTTTATCTGGTATGCATTGTTTAAGGGGTAATGGGTTGATCAGTTATTTTTGGAAATGGCAGCGAATATTGGATAAAGTAAAGTGGCTTCAGAGTTGACAAAGCATCATTTTGTGATACAAATTTAACAAGACTAACCTTGGGGAATATTCTTTGAAGTTGAGAGTTGTACTTTCCTCCGAAAGTACGAGAAAAAAAAACTTTATGTAAAGTACAAACACATACTCAGAGAATTTACTTCAGGTAAACTACAAGTATTCTAGACCTCCTTAAAATTGTTCTTGAAGTACAATGTACTTCAAGTACTTCCCAACACTGGTTTCAGCCTTGTTTGCTTTTGCAACGACTCACCAAATGGCCCAATTGACCGCCGTGTCGTAGTGATAACAATCAACGCTTTGTGGTAATTAAGCTGCCGTGAGAGATATATACCAGCCATACGCCCTGGGCGGTCTGCCTCATTCCACCGTTAAATATATACAGTACTTCTTTCTCTGCTGCATCCCGCCTTACACCGGGAAGACCTCTCCAGCCCATCTTGAATGTTCTGTGGGAGACGGGTCTGGTGGGCTGAACAGTCTTTAATGCTATACACTGAACAAGATACCGAATCAAGGTTACCCATTTGAAGGCGCCCCAAATCTTTCCCCGTTGCACTAACTCTGACCCCTACTAAATTTAATTTTTATCTTGTTTAGCTATCTTGGGTTTGGCCATTCCCCCAGCCGGGTAGTACTCGCCCCTTAGTGGAGGCCCTTACCTCTCGCGGCGCTCCCTTTTTTTTTTTTAGAATGTACTAGCAAAAGCAAAGCGCTCTCAACTGTGGCTTCAGTTTATTTTTGTTTAAAGTTTGGAATCGATAAGTAAGAACTTTTCAGGCTCTCGACTGTAATCAGCAGTGCCCTTATAGCCTCGTCCCGCTAGAGCGACAAACACCGATTTTTGTCCGACGACACCACAGAATTTCGTGTTGCTGATGCTGTCCCATGTAACGACCAACACCCCCGACAAACGCCGACAAGCGCCGACAAACGATCGACGACGGACAAGTTATTGTTTGTCCTTGTACTTGAAGCGCAGCAAGCTGTCCCACCGAGGAACATCTCTCGGAGATTAACTTATCCTCCTCGCCCGCTTGCACTCTCTGTTGCCTCTCTCCCCAGCGTTCAACCCTTCCTCCCGTTTCTCCCGTGGCTCGCTCCGCCGCTCGACCTTCAGAGAAGGCCTTGCCAACTACTGAACTTTCCCGCAGTTCTCGTCCCTCGATTGTTCGTAGTGGTCGTGGCTTGCTTGCTGATGGTCGCTTACTTGCTTGCTGATGGTCGCTTAAATCGGCGTCAAATTTTGTGGCGCTTACATTGAACGCCTCGAACGACCTATATAATGAACGATTCGGGAATTCTAGTTCGGAAAACGTTTGGTGTCGATTGTCATGACGGTTTACGGAAAGCCGCCAACGGCAAATGAAGACTAGCGGGAAGCTTTAATTATGATATAAAGTAATCATCTCCACTTTCACCGTGTTTGTCTGCGCGTTTTTTTCCCCAAAAAGGGAAACACGAAAACCGCGTCACCAGGCTCTGTTTGCCTGTGTATTTTGAAGTGTTTTGTTGACAACTTCAGTCCCACTAAGAAACAAGTTTCATTGTCCCCGTGTTCTGCGTCGTGTCCTCCAGGTGGGACGGCGGACTCCGACAAACAGGCTGTCTGTCGGTGTCGTCTGTCGCTCGTTGTCGTGTGTCGCTGTCGTTTGTTGCTGTCCGTCGCTGTAGTGAGGTCGCGGCTATTAGGCACAATCATCCATTTCTGACGTGATACCACTCTGGTGGTGCTGCTGTCGACACGGTGCATGAAATGTTAGCTTCTCATGCGGATCTGATTTCTGCTTACGCAGAAATAAGATCCACATGAGAAGCAAACAGCGCATTGGCATATCTATTGACGCTTTTATCGATACTTTTAGAGTGTTTCCATACATTTTTTTATCCATTCTCGACCAGATTTAGGAGTATGTGAGTTAATGGACCGTAAAATATTTATAGTATATGAATATGACTGTCGCATCGAAAATGACGAACGTCAGTCCCATACAAATTACGTTGCATACATTATGCATCTGTCCAGGAAAATACATCGAGGCTTCTTCGATTGCTTGGAGGGACTCATTTGATTGCCTTCCAAGGAAACGCACGGCACCTGTCTTCCTAAATGTAGCGACGCTACCCATCTCTACTGCATTCCAAATCGATCTGACTACGTACTCGCCTAACTTATTGATCTCGACGGATTCCGCATACGTGGAGTACGGAGCCTATAATGACCACTAACCTACCAACATTGCTACCTAACAGCCTATTGTTTTATCATTACCAGAAATAACTACCAACGTTGTTACTTTTTATGAGCGTGCATGCTCATGTCGTGTCAATAATCATTTTGTATTCGAGATTATTTATCCATATAACCAGCTTCTACATTATTTCAGTTAGGAAGGCCTTGTTAGTGGCAGACGAACGAAGATAAATCGCTATTTTCCTGGTGAGCTTCTTCAGAAACTAGCAACCACTGATTTTGTCTCCCCACTAAACCAGGTAACTTGGAGGTCAAAGTGAAAATATCGAGGAAATACCTGATACCGCTGCAAGTAAATGACACGTTTCTCCATAATTCTCCTCCGAAAACCAAAAAGAAAAAAAAGAAAACACGGGAAAAAAAGTGTTTTGTTAGAAAACAAAAATTATATCCAGAAAACACAAGGACACCATGTCGGTAGACAGAAAATGACGGCTCTATATTCCTTAATATTGTGAATCTGGGAGTATTGTGAAGAGAGAAGTTCACAAAACGCACACGCCATTAAATATAAAATAATGCTGCTAACAAAACGCCTTAAAAGAGTATAATAATTAATTAAAAACCTCTGGTTTTAGCTTGTGCCCGTTACTCCAGAGCATCCTTCTGTGCCAAATGTGTGCCAAATTGGCGCCCGGCAATTCGGACAGAGCCTACAGTCCGCAGGCTTATAATTTGTTTGGTGAAGTATTTTTCCTGAAGAAGTTTTCGGGGCCGCGAGTAGGCCCCGAAGAGGATATAGGCAAATTCGAATGGGTGTGTTTTATACCTCCGGTCCGAAAAAAAATTATTTTTGTACTTTGAGCTATAAGCGCTCTTCAACCCCTTTATGGCGATTGGTGGTAAAGAACAACATATATGTATATAAAAAGAAGAAAAATAGATCAAGCGTGAGCTCTAGAGTTGTTATGATGATTTGTACACCCGAAGAAAAATATGCATGATTATCTGAGATCCATTTTTGAGCAGTCTCCCGTTCCTTGATTTTTCCTCTGGTCTGAAGAGCATATTTGTGCATCAGCATAACATCTATGTTTCATTGCTGGCTGGGTGTAGCCAGGAATCAAAAGGAAGAGAGACTATTCATATTACGATTACCGCTAAAGATGATCGATTTAGCACACGTGCCAGGTCATCGCTTTAGACCAAGATAAATACGCAAGGGAAGCTGAATTACTCCTCCTACGTTACATGTTCTCGTTCTCTTCATTTTTTTCTTAGTGCAGAAAAGGCTGACTCACAAAGCACCTCATAATTCATTGTCATAATTAAGCTATTTCAATGGATTCGAACAATTCTCAGCATTCTTGTGTCGTGATGTTTACAGATGGGCAGCATAGCCCATGTCTAGATGACTTCGTGTCAATGTCCAGAATGTCAATGTGTAGACACCCCTTCTTAGATTAATAAATACATTGGTAGCTGGACTAATTGGTTGGCAACGCAGACACACCCAGTCTTTGTTTGGCGTTTCCGGGTTATTATTTGGCGTGCCATTCATAATCTAATAAGAAAACAGTGTATTTTCCGTACCCAAGTACGACCAAAACTCGCTTTGCATGTGGCTTGAGTATTTCGAAATAATCAAGCCACACGCTCCCTGCAGAGAACCGTAACAGCATGACGCGGTTTTGACTAAGCACGATGAAAGCAAAAAGACAAATGAAACCACCGGAACACAGCGAAAAATGATTCGACTGTGGGGACTACCACCGAACACATAAATGCCAAACATAACGCACGGACGTGATAGGCTGTATTCAAACGGTAAACGATGCGCCGTAACGCGTGCCAGAAGCGCGAAACACTAGGTAGTTTTAGTAGATCGTTCCGATGACTCCGATAACAATACCCGATATTCCGCCGCCGCTTTTGCGCATGCGTCGTATTGTTATCGGGTATCGATCGTTATCAAGGGGAATCGTAGGTGTCGGGGCGATCTACTGAAACTCTTTGTTAGGGAGTTCTAGCGAGTCGTTTCCACATGAACGGTTCGTCCTTGAACGAATCGGCGACGTCACCGCGCATGCGCGCGCGAGTCGTTGGGGGCTTTGGGAGGCTCTTTTCGTTCGTTTCTCCCACTCCGGCCGCCGGAGTCGTCACGGAACGCAGCCAGTACCGTTCGTGGCTCGGGTAAAAAGAAGGTGGCGGTCGGTTTGTCCGCCGCCCCAGCCGAGCGTTAGGCTTAGGACAGCGGGAGGCGTTTTGCCATTCTGTTGCTCTCCTTCATATGAGAGGTTGAACGAAATCATTCCGAGGACGGCTCACAATGGTAACCGATCGTGTATGCCGTAAACCACGCATGCTAATTTTTTTTTTTTTTAGATCTGTGGGCTGACTAATTGTCGTGGCTACCGCGAGCAGACAAAATCATTTGGTTCGACGGCAGACAATTTGATCGATTGTCTAAGTTCAAGATGACGATGACACGCATGAACTACCTTTGCGGTCGTTCAGACAATTTTTACTCTATCTACCTTCGCAGGTCTTGAAATTCCAACTGGTAAATGTTACGGCTGCCTTGTTTACACCAGTCGTACGCCGGAAACGCGAGCCGCCACAGTTTTGCACGCTGCAGAATGTTTCACATCGTGTACAAGACGATGGCGCTGCCGGCAAACCACCATCAACATAATCGTTTACACGGTTGCGCCAGTTTTGCGATTCGCTAAAATATGTTAAATTTCACGTACGGTTTCGCGGAACGGACCAGCTGCACCATTCATGATTTCGGAACCGTGTGCTCCAAAAACGACTTGCTAAAGCTCCCCACTGTCGCCAGTACATGAACGGAACGGACGTTGAGAAGATCTCCAGTGGCAGACCTCTGTGTCTCCATTTACACATGTAACAACTGAATTCCGCGTGTTTTACAGGCACCAAGTACAGAGGTCATAGCTGGGTGCTGCATGCTAGAAGAAGTATATATATATATATATACTCGAATGCCAACCGGAGTTTCATAAAACGAAGGTGGCGGGAAGTTGCAAAACGAAACTGGAACGTGAAATACATGACGCCTTTCTGATAAGAGCCCATGGTTCGAATGTTTGTATCAGCTCTCCTTCTATCGGCCTGTCTGACAAGGAGCAGGCCTTTATCAGTCAAGCTTCAGACACCCACCAGCGACGTCTGGCTTCTGGACTTTTTAAAAAAAAATCTAAATGTATCCTTTGTGCGCATGTGCGGTTTTAATCGTTTTATGTGCGTGTTCTATTAAAATTCAGTTGCAAGTTACGCCCCGTCCTGTGTGCCTCTCTTCTCTGTCCTCGTCTTTTTTTTTGTCGTACTTTTTATTATGTAACTTTAGTTTATTTCAAAATAATAATTATATTTAATGTTACGCTCCATGCCCTATACGCCAAAGCGTACTGAACATTACACTGTAGGGTATACTCTGTTTCACCTTATGATGTACCGCAGGAAAGGCTACAAGCCCGAGCTCCTTGCTCTGGGGCACATCTCGGCGGCACAAGCTCTCGTGCGTCAAGAGCAGCTCCCAATGCTATGAGCTCGCGCTTTTAGCCTTCTCTACGGTACAACATAAGGTGAAACGGAGTATAGTGATGCCCTGTCTTTCTGGTACTTGAGGGGAGGAGTCTCTCCTGCAGTTCGTAACCTGGCAGCAAACTAGAAGGCGCATTCTTCTAGTGTCAGCGGCATCATATGAGTCAGCATCCGGTCGCGACACTGCGCCATTCTTTTAGGTCAGGAATCCGGGTTACTCGAGAGCGCGTCGTCGTACCGTCGACGACGTCGAAGACAGTCAAGGACTTGGCCTCCGATGCCCACGTGCTCTCTTGTTCCTTTCATCGCGGAGCGGAAGGAATCTCGGTGCACTTTCGTTTTCTTTTCGAATACCGTACCTCGCACCGTCGTCTCCAGTGGGTTCCTTCCCAGTTTGGAGCAGCGCGTCAAAATGCTGACTCATCTCATTTGCTTAGCCGAGTCGTCTATTGCGACCCGTTGGTGGAGCCGACTTCAACGAGCAGTTTGTGTTCTGCCCACGTTGTAGACAATGTTCGCTTCAAAAATGAAAAGTAAAAATATAGACCCAAGACGTAACCTCGTTATTTTTCCTCTGTCATGTTCGCTATTTGATCTTAGGAAAATTACGCGAGCTTCAGGGTTTATGTTCCCGCTTTCACTTCACAATGCCACCGCACTATTGTTTCTAACGAAGCCGCCGACCCGAATAGACGTCTTGTTTCGTTGGTGTACGGCGAAGAGCGATCGGGGCTCCAAGAAGTCGAATAAGAAAAATGTTATATGTATCCGAATCGGTCCATCATTTCCTAATATTACACCAAAACAAATATGCGTAAAAACATCCTATCAAGATTAAGAAAAATGAAACTAAACATAGCAAGAAAATATTTTACTGGAATCCGTATTTTTCTGCTTCGAATGTTGTACAAAAGTTCCGTACAAAACTTCTCTTCAATCTTGGAAACAAATCCGCATCAACTTGGAAACAAATCCGCAGCAATGGCAGAATCGATAGCAGGTATGACTTCAAATATTCCACCATAACACTACTCTCTAATACACTTATAGTATTTCAAAAGTTGTTTTAAATGACATTAAAAATGATACTGAAGGATAAAGAAAAATAGATCGAAAGGATTTAAAATATCATTACTTGCGAATATGACTGATGTTCGATCTTTTTTGATCGTCTGTCGTTCACTAAATATTTCTGTTAGATTTTTATTCGAGGTGAAAAATATGTTTTGACTGATTCTTGTAAAAAATAAACGAAACACGAATTTTGTGGTGCCTCCACAGCTTTACAAGACCCATACACCTCAAGGATGTTCATTTCAGGGTTGTCAAAAGACAGGCGGAAACGTCTTCATATAATTCGAAAAATCCAAAATATAAGAGTTAAAAAAAGCAAGTATTTTGCTTTTTTGATCGCGAGAGCCGGGAACATGATATTATTTTCGTGAAGCTCAGAAACTTAGAAGATCAGAAGTCAATAAAGAAGGTGATCGCGAGGAACGACCTGAGTTCCGCTGAGAAGGTGTCGACACTAAAACAGCCAGCTTGCTAGAGAGATTAGATCGAAGAGTGTGCAAAACTCAAACCACAAAGAGCATTTGCAATTTAATTCCGGTCGGCTGCTGCGCAGATGTTGTCGCGAATGCGCATGCGTTGCACTGTCGCGTAGCGAGGAGGAAAGCAAGCGGGAGGGGTGAACGCGCTTGTAGACAGGTCCATAAACCACATGACCCCGTTCAGTGGGTTGTAAACATTATGAAATCTACGCACATTACAGCTATCACATGCGATAGAATTGCGGGCTCCCCACCAGACAAGTGACTCTTGAAACCCCATGGAACGAAGAACTGTTCAAGTAGAACGTCCAATTCAACCTGACCATTAAAAGCTCGAGTCCATCTTTCCAAAAAACACAAGGCACAAAAAAAAAATATTGTCTCTTTATGGAGCGTTACCGGTGTCCCTATTATATTGTAAAATTAAGATACTTGCACGTGCATTCGGGTGCGCGCATTTGTTTTTTTATCAAAACGTAAACGTGTCAAACGCAAAACAAAAAAATATATATATATATATATATATACGATTTTTTTAACAAGCAAGTAATTGAAGGGTTGCTTCACACGGCGTAAGTTAGATACCAAAAACTTTTTGTTTTTCTCGTTCGGGTGATAAAGAGCATAGACGCCAACAATAAGGATTAGTGCTTCAACTGAGCGTTGTGCCCCTCCACTCAAACAATACTTCCTAAAATAAAATAATATTCATTAAAAATGTTTGAATTCCGCGTAAGATATTTAGCACCCAGTATGTGAGCATTTCTCTCGCTCATCAAAAACTCGATGAGAAAGAGGCTGGGCGTGAGTTATGATCTCTACGCTTTTTGCTTCGTGGTTCGTTCTTCAGGCATTCGTCATCAGGGAATGTCGATATCTTGTTGGCTGAGGAGCGATTATATTACCTTGCTTTATTTTTTTTTAGGCTTTCAGTGACTGTGATTATTATGTGTCCCGACAAGACCAGTAAGCGGCCACTAACATTTAGTTCCATGCACAACTGGTCCACTAAAACTATTCTATCCGTCCATTGCTGAGATGAAACTTCGAAAGTGATTGGCGGACGAGAGAAGCGACCGATTCGTTCTTCGACAGTCACCCACCCCCCCCGCTCACGGTTGAAATTGTTGACGCAGCTACGCATACATTTGTAACAAAAATAAGATCCTTGCCAGTTCTGGCAATTATTAACCTTTTTTTCCCCTCTCGTGCCTCAGGATAGCTCGGTCAAAGCAGGCGATCGTTTGGTAATACTGAATACATGTTTTCAAATATTCACTCTCTTTATCAACATTCACTTGGTAAAAAAAAAAAAAGAGAAGGTAAAGCGTTTTGTTTACAACATTGTTGACAAATATTGAGATCTCGCCCGTAAACGTCATCGACGTGTAGAAAATAGACGAAGCTAACGAATTTGATGTGCGAAGCTTACCTCAACGAACAAGTACTGACCCATAGAGTTATTACAATAAACGCTAGAGCTCAGCTGGCGCTGAGTGTGCTGTTGCATTTTGAAGCGGACAGCAAGCGGTCTAAATTTCACTTCCGGTAATGTATTCCTATGGGAAAAAGCGAGTGCACTTTCTCTCTGCGCTCCGATTATAAGAGCAAATATCACGAAAAACTTGTACGTACTAGGCACATTGGAACATTTCTCAGTCACGCAGACGAGAGATAAAATGGTCAGTTACGGCGTTTTTTCTTTCAAATTCATCGCATTAAAAACGGTGCTAAAACGGCTTCGTACGTGTATTTTTGTGCACTGTCGGACACTGTTAGCGCGAACACAGCGTCGACGCTTTCCAACATGGGGGATATCGTGCCAAACGAACGAAGGACATGTAGAAAAACCGAGGAGAGACGGCTAGAACTACGCAGTAACACTGGCTAAGTAACTCCTTGTGCTTGCAGACGATCAAAATAAATTGAAAGTCACGTAATATAGTCAGATTTGCAATAAATAAGTACTGCTGAAGATGCTTGTTCTGGGTTCAAATGGTTCAAGCATCACCCGTACGCTCCAAATCTTTGCAAATAGGGGAAGCCAGAGATCAGGTGCCTGATAAAACCTGCCCGACTGTGGGAAATAATAAAAGACATACCTTTCTGCAGCTCACGTGCTTTATTTTTTGCGTTCGAATGTTTCTTTAACCGATCGTAAGATGCGCACGACGGAGTCATTTTCATCCAATGACAGGACGGGCTTATTAGCAATATATAAGCACCACCGAAATGCTAGCGAACCTGAACAGACACTACATTCCTTTCGATCGTTAGTTTGCTTAGAACCGTCGCTCGTTTTCACATACCTTCCTTGAAACAGGGGTTTGGACCTGAAATAGAGCGAAGTTTAACATCGCTCAGTGGTAAAGAAAAATGCTGCAACTAAAGCAATTACACTTTCACAATACCAATAAAGGTACATACTATCCGGTACAACCGGAAACGACAAAAGTTATTCTTGTTATTTTCCGGCGAAGAGACAAATTCACGCGCGTTTTCCCATAGGAATACAGGGAGGCCAGAAATGTAGACTGCATGCTGTCTGCTTCAATTTGCAACTGGAAGTCCCGCAGACATCAGCGCCAGCTGAGCCTCTAGCGTCTATTGTAATAACTCTATGTACTGACCATACCCGGAGAACAAACGACTTGCTACCAAAACACGGTTCAACGAAACATCGCGCCATAATACGGAAATAGGCGGTTAGGCTATCGAAGTCTCTGTGCTACATTAATCAGACGGGACCTTTCTTGACAAGGAAATCGTTATTGCATAAACAAAACCGTCTTCCCTTTAGTATCCAGACAAAATTGCGAAGTGAGCATACAGTAGTATGCTCAGTTATCCCCTTATAAGAAATTCGTTCCTCATCCTAACACTTTCCAAACTTTTTTTATTCTTCTCTCTTGCTTTCTATAAGTTGTAGTAGCAATGAAGGGCCAATTTATATGTATATATACACACAGAGACCGCGATCTTTTGAAGGTAGCATATTGGCCAGGAAAACAATCTGCAATTCGATCGGTGGCGAAGAACAACGGGTGGACGTGAAGCAGAATTACTTCCTCAAGATCGTATACGACGAGGAATAGAGTAATTTGGTTGCCTTCAAAGAAGGCCCAAACCGGCGCTCTAAATTTAGAAACTCATTGCCTTCTTTAAGCGGGAATCCATTAATATTCCCAAAGGAATTCCGAGGCGATCGAGCGCATCGATGCTTCACAAAAATTTAAAACTGCGCATTAAAAAAAAAAAATGAAAGCGCGAGTTGACGCACCGGCAAACAATAGCGAATAAGCGAGGTCCGTGCTGACCTAGTCGAGGATAAAAACGATCGGCTACTCGACGAAATAAAAAAAAAAAAAGAATATGAAAGGCGAAGTTATTTCCGCGTCGTTAGGAATCTCCTTCCTTCGTTTTTCATTTTTGGGTTTCTTTTTTATATTATGTCAATTATTTCGAAGCAATCAAGAACTCCGTTCGGGTCGGACACAAGGCGAATGGAAAATGAAAACAGTTCTCGTCGAATGCCATACCACAGTCGGGCGCTAGGAATGTAGACGGAGTAGCAACTTCAAGAGCTGCGCTGCTGCGTTCCTGTACCTGTCTGAGCGTGACATATTTTGAGAGAGTCTACAAGACGCGAATTTCGTTCACGAGCACGAGCTGAAAAACGCACAAAAAACAAAGAAAAGATAATTTTTTTTAATGTCCGTGCAGAAGTTGAGGGACGGCAGGGAAAAAAGAAAGAAAGAAAAAGATGGCGTCTTCTTCGCCTAATGAAGTCAAGATCCGGAAGCAGTCTACCTGAGACGGAACTAATCTTTATGACCGCTAATCTATGCCGTTGTTACATCAAAACGGAGGAGCTCTATTTTTTTACTTGTCTCGCCTATTATGTTGAATGCTTTTTTGTTTTGTTTTTAATGTTTGATGCACCTTGTGTAAAGCTGAGAGCACTGCGGCACGCTTTAACGAGGAAGCAGAACCAGTCCCAGATTTTGGGAGAACCGTTTTGCTTTCACCCTTTCGCTACCTATCGCTTGGTGATGGACCCCGTATGCCCGATGTACAAGATACTCGGTCGTGCGTGTAACTGTGTTTACAACCCTGTGTGCCTCGTGTCCACAATCCGAGCGCGAGTGGTGGAATGCTTCCGGAGTTGTCAGATTGAACGAGTTCTAGCGGTGGCACGGACTGAAAGGCAACAAAGCCAAATGTGTAATAATAAAAAAAACCTTTGGGACGACGATTTTATTGATTGTGAGCATCTTGTAACCCGTCAGCTGCACGCATTTTCATGATTGCGGAGATGACGAGGAATGTTTTGTCCTGGTTTCTTCTTCCTTCGCTACGGGGATCGAACGTTTCCGTTTTATTACAAGATGACAAGGATACTGGCGTCTTCAATGAATGCGAAATAGTGATATTCATACCGCTCTCAGAAATATATGAACTCGTAAATATTTTAGACTGTTGAGAGACCATGACAAATAAAATACATTTCGATTGCTTTCCTTGAGAATGAACAGCGGAACCGCCCTTTTTGGTGTACAAACGCACCGGGATTGCTGACTGACTTTCGTCAAATGAATATATAAGTATGTTGGGACAAGGATAACGGAGGTTTTATTTAATAATCTCACTGCAAATTAACTTACTGTGATAATATAGTAAGGGTGCAGGCAGGGGCTGGTGAATGTTAACCATGTTGAAATAAACCTGACACTGGGGCAGAAATGAACATATATGTTCATTTCTGCCCCAGTCTAAGGTTTATTCAACATGGGTAACCTACTGTGTTCTTTAAAAACATGAGATATCAGAAATATACAGTAAATATTATGCACACCTATACATGAAAAAAAAAATCTTTTGCTACAGCGTTATGTTTTTACATCGGGTATTATCGTGAAAATGTTTGGCAATAAACCCCTCATTATGTATGTATGTAGATAACTTATTGTTGCAAAATATATTCGAAGAAAATCTTAAACCTATAATTTAACTCGAAAGTGTCTTATATATATATATATATATATATATATATATATATATAATATATACATAGTCATAACATACAAAGAAAGCTCTCATTTCCAAAACAAGACGGTCACTACGAGATCTCAACTCTAATTTTTCTAGTAAACCTCAATTGCCCTCAGTTTTCTTTTAAACATCTATTCTGAATAAACGCAACAAAAAGTTTCAAAGGAAAAACATATTATGCAGCTGTAGTTGCTTTCATTAAAGAGAGAAATTCTGCAGTATAAAGCCAGGAAAGATTTAATTCACCAGACGCTTATTTGTTCAGTTTATAGTTAGGCACAAACACCGTACATAAATCTGACATCGTTTAACACACGGCAGGAAACGATCGTCATCCCACCACGTTCGGTTTCATCCGCAGACGACATAACGTGCACGGTCGTGCGCGGACAGAACAAAGAAAGAATTTACCTTCCAAGAAATAAAAATCCAACGCGCACATCGTAAAAGGCAGCCCAACGGTTCGCCCACCTGAAAGTGGTACGAAGCTGCCTCCTTCCTTTTTCACCCCTCTCCTCTCTCCGTGACGTCACGCGTGACGTTTCGCGACGTCGGCGCTACTGGGTCACGTGCTTTCTCCTCCTCCACGTGACGGAGAAAGAAACGGAGGCGTGGGAGATCGGGAGCGCGGATTTCAGTCGGCCAGCCAACTCGCCGAAGGCAGGGTGTGTGTTCGTCGTCGCCCGGCGCCAACCGAAAACGTCGTCTGCTTCGCTCTGTGTCGGTGCCGCGTTTGCGTCGCCGTCCGCGTCTCCGACGCGTGTGTGACTCCGGTTTGTGCGCCTGCGGCTGATTCTTCAAACGGTTGTTCTCCCGCTGTGCGGAAAACTTCGTGCATGTCGCGACAGACCGCAAGCGTTGTCGCTTTCCTTAGTGTTCCTCCGGTGTGTGTGTTTCTGGTGGACGCCATTGCTGGTTCCGTGTGTGCCAGCCGTAAGCTCAAATCCGGCGAGGATTCCTGACGGATTAATCCAAGGAGACGCGACAGGCGCGGACTTGGAGGAGCGTCCAGCTCTTCCATCTTTAAAGGTAGGGTGCCCATCCATATTGTAAAGGAAAAGCGATCGTGATAAATGTAGTCTCTTTTTATCTGGATAAATGTGGTGTTCGTCGGCAATCTTATTTATGCAGTTTGCATGAGTTTAGTGCTGCAGGATATTATTTTTTTCTAAAACTAAAACCTCGTCGACTTGGGCCGTAAGGCTGTCAGTTTAACGAATACAAATTAAATAAAATTAAGTTCCTAAAGAAAAAAAACAACAACATTCAGGTTTCCAAATTTACCGATTTATGTGTTTGAACTGCCAGTCTTCCAGCTTGAAAGCTTGTTAGCCCGACAAGCAGCTGTTTGCTCAGTGCCCCGAAGCGCCCTCAGCGCCACCTAGGGGAATGCGGCGGGACTACTCTTAGACAGACACGCGCCTTACGCTGTTGAGTATGTGATGGATAGTTATGATTATGACAACCTTAATAAAAAAACAGATGACGTCAAAATGAGAATATCATTCGAAGTCTATGTGTTTACCGAAGAAACCATAAGTTATTTTTTAATTGCGCAAGGACTTGCAGACCAGCACTGGGAACGTAGACGACGAGGGTAAGATAAAAATAATAGTCGCAGCTATTAAGTTTGTCTTCCAGTTAATAACAACCGATAATAAATGTTGTATCTGTTGTAGTTTAGAGTATTCTTATTTGTTCCAGAACACACTGCAGCGCATCTGCAGGAAAATATTTGAGATAAGTTCGCTCTCGAAGTTCGTATCATATTCTATGGTCGTCCGACTTGCAATCGTTTTACTTGTATATTTCTTTCTTTAATAGAGAGTTTTAGCGAACCGTTTTTACAGATCCGATACGGTACGGTGGGCCCTCCGGTACGAACTGCGCATGCGCTGCCACAGAAGACTCGCATATATGCGTAGTTCGTAACGGAGGGCCAATAGTACCGTATCCCAGGGGCGGATTTAGAGGGGGGGGGTCCGGATGTCCTGACCCCCTCTTGATTTCTGCATGTGTAAAATTTAGGGCGTAAAACGAAGGAGAGGGGGTTCCTAAACATATGGTATACGCTGACCAACACCTGACCCCCCTCTCAGGAAATTCCTGCATCCGCCCCTGGTATCCATCGGGTGTGCAAAACGGTTCCCTAAACTTCTCTTCTATTCAGATCCACGAAGAGTAGTTTCTCTTCAATTGAGTTGTCCATTCCCGTGACGTGAGCTATCCACAATAACGAGACATATAAAAGGCACGTATTCACCCATTATTACCTCGAAACCTTTGTACATATTGCGGGTTATCCATATTAACGAGCTCCGTATTAACCTGAGTCCACTGTATTCTCACTTATCGGTGGGCCGTGTCATCAGGGCGCGTGACATAAACGGTGGATGGCGTCTTATCATTCAACTTTGGCTCCTTTTTTCTTTAATTTGGAGTAACATACGATATCAGCTTGACCACGTTGCTGGGTGACCCTTGGGTTGCTCTGCGAGACTATATGCAGCGTCAGGCTGACGAACTTTCGCTCGCGCAGACGGGGTGTACCGGAACATTCAGACTGAGGCCGTCCGTAACCTCCCGCAACGCAAACGAAACCAAGCACAAAAAAGACCGCCTAGGCTCGCCAGGGCATTCGTGGAGACCCGTGATAAGTGAGTGTGGCCAGGGCCGGAATGCGGCATCACGCAGCGCATCAACGTCGACGAGTTAACGAACAGGGCGGCAGGAGCGGCGACTTAACCCGAGCACGCGGGAGGAAGAAAATGGACGCCACGCGCCCGCGATTCCAGCGTACACAGCTCCGTGGCTGCTTTCATTTCGTCCTCTTGCCGCTATGCGACCCCTAAACTCTTTTTTTCTCTCTTCCCGCGTTCACGTTTTTATCGCAGCTTAACCAAACGGTGAACGCGAACTTAATCTGCAATGTAAATCCCCGCAACTCCCAGCCAGACATGCTAGAGCAATTTTCGCTTTCCTGGTAGCGAACATTCGTTCTGCAGCTTGGGCAGTTTCATCCCCTTACGGCTTTTTGCTTTTCCTCGTTCGCATACTAGCGTTGGGTTCGGTTAGCTTCTTATTTTTCTTTTTTCCCCTCGGTACTTAACGTATGAGGCGTATGATTCTAACTGCAATGCGAAACTGCTCGCGAAACAATTATGTTCAAATCTGCACAAATTTCGAAAAGCACGCTTTTCAAAATTTGGGCAAAGTTTTCTTTACATTTGTAGTAATAGTAAGAAAACAGGTAGTGCAGTGACATGCGTGTTTGTTATGAGTATTAAGCGAAAGGGTCCTGTTCCTGAGCGCAGTATTTGTACAATCGTATCTCCAAAAAAGAAGAAAGTTTAAGCGACAAGTCTCATGGTGGTGTTTCTTCAATTGTTGGAGCTTATGGGATGTTTGGTTAAGGTGGGTGAGTCGGAGACCAAGTGCCGAGTGATAGGACATTGCAAAAGCCAATTACCGAAACATTCAGATGGCCAACTGTCTGACCACTCAAATGTTCCCGCGAGAGGTCAAACCCTTCGACAAAAGATCTCCAGAAATCAGCTCACATTTTAATGCTGCATTGCAAACAAAGGTCTCGACAGTCATCACACGTATTCTACGTACGTTGCAAAAGCATACACTCGCGTACTGTTTCGCAGAAATCCTACGTACTTCAATACTTTGCACAGCAGTGGCGAAATAATATATTAAAAGTGAATAATACCGTTGAATCCCTTTCATCCACTCCGCTTGTCACAGCATTCAACCTTCAGGTCATGGGAAATTTCAGTTGTATTTGATAGCGCTATTATTAGCAGAGTTTGTCGGGACAAAAGAAAGCGACGTTTTATACACAAAGGATGGATGGATACGGGCTGCCAATAACATGTCAGCTTCACCTTGCGGCTTATTTCCGCATGTTTGCTAGTGGAAACAAGATCATATGTATTCGCCACGTTGAGCAATCAACGGGGAGTCGAAGTGTCAGCCCCTGCAATATTCTGGCATCACGCGGTTCAGGTGGTAGATTGCCTTGGATCGTCGAAGCAACTGTTCCATAGATCCGGTGCCAGTGGCCGTCTTTGTTTGTAAAATCTCCAGGTGCCCGAGTACAGTCCGAGCGTTAGAAGTAACTGCTTGTACAGTCGAGGACTCTATAAAAAGAAGCCCGGGCGAGCGCGTGGCTCAGGAGACCTCCAGTGCTAAATAGCGCAATAGAGCCGACTTGTCGTCGAGGCTGTTAGGTGAATGAGCGGCTGTTCGGCTTTTGGCGTTACTCCCCACTTGGTTAGCAAACAATTGCCGAGTCAAACCCAATAAGAAAAACAACTGGTTAGAAAAAAAAAAAAAACGAACTTAGTATAAAACGCAAAAAACCTGATCGCTCAACTTTCCGACCGGGTAGATTCAGAAAAGCTCCATTTTACCTTTTGTCCCGGAAATGAGCATTAGCTCGGCGACACCTGGTCAATCGTGGAGTGACGACAAAAAACGGAGCAGCCGTTGGAGCCTCGATATTGTTGGAGCTTTCTCCCGATAGATTGCGCGGCAGGCCGTGTGACACACGGTCAGCTCGCCGAGGCTTCTTCATATTTATTTATTTATGTATGTATTTACGATATCCTCAGGGCCATAAGGCGTTAGAGATGCGGAATGTGCGTTATGAATAATGATGGAAAATGCGTCTCGAAATTTGATGGGGTGCGGGATGGTGACGATGTCCTCGTCCGTGACTGTACCTAAATAAGCTGCGCTTCAGGTATCGACATCGGGGTGCCGCCATTTTGGCCCCTCATGCAGAGCGTGCGCAGATGGTGACCGTTACGATTCGAAAATGAGACTTCTCGGGCTAATTATATGCGGTGTCCAGATGCTCCCGCGATATCATTTTACTCTGTCGCGGACCTTTTTTTCTTTCTTAACATTTCTTCAGGCGTTCTTTGCGATTTCACATAGAGCTTCAAATAACTGGCGTTTTGAAGAACCAAAATGGCTGGAGTAGCGTTTCTTTGAGGCTTGTTTAGCAGCTGCACTTGTAGCCACTCACGCTCCGTCCTTGGCCTAATTGGTTCTGCGTCGACGACTTCTCCGCTGGTCTCGTCGTCTGGATGAAGGAAGGTTCGTCTGGCGTTCGATTGTAGTCCCTCCGAGGACACATTGTAGTGCGCGCTCGAGGAAGGAAGTGGTCGGGGAATCGAAGGTCGACTGCAAAGCCTCTCGGCTTCCCCGAGGGTGCAACGAAGCAATGAAACCAAGTACGGCCTGCCGCGGAAATCGGCTTTCCAAGGCGCGGTTGAAGGTCAAGCGGTTAAGCCACCCTCTCTGGAGACCTGTCCAGCAGGTCTGTGGACAATGGCTTTTTGCGGAAACTAGAAAAATTCTCAGGTCCTAGCGATTCTTTTTTTCTTTTTTTGCTTCGTTGTGCAGGGCGTTGCCCCTTTCCAAACTAGATTGTCAAGGAATTTTCGCGGAATCGCTCAAATATGTTCACGTTGGCGCCATTTGCAAGCTTCGAAATGTGTCGGAAGTAACAATACGTTTTTGCTTTTCCTGCAGGCTTGCTCTTGATAGCTAATTATGTTTTCATCCAACTAGTGCTCTTCGTTTGACAAGGTGCATACAATCCTCAGCGTGATTGAATACCGACAGCTTGTCAGTGCTGTCCGGTGAAGTATGCAATAAGAATAGGTGTACGAATGTCCCTTTTATTGCACTTTAAAAATTTCTTTTTTTCGTTTTGTACGTTTTTTGTTAATTTGATTAGCCCGCGGAATATGCGGGCCCCGCCTGCTACACTCTGTTTCACCGTAAGTCCAATCGCAACCTACGCTACGAGCTGATGGGGTTTATCAGACAGCTTCCAAAAACGCGAAATCATGGTGGTGTTCGTCATGTTTCTATACGTGCTGTATCATCGCTGACCCAATCATGTGATTGGGCCAGCGATGACGCAATCACACGACTTCTGTCATAAGTGACTTGGCTTTTGACACTGCTTGAATAGTCCTATTACCTCGTAGAGTCGGCTGCACGTGGACTGAAGCTGAAACGAAGAAGTACAGTATTGCGTCTGATTTAATGCCATTTCTTATTTCACTTTGGTTGTTTTGTCACTGTGGAGCGAATGCAACTTTTGATCTGGTAAGCTGTACGTGGTTGCCAAACCCATTAATTAATGGCAGATCATGTACACAGTAGTCACCTTGCGAGATTCGAACAGGCCGAACTCCGGAGGTCGAAGCCAGTCTAGACATTGGGAAGTTGCAGTACTCAACACGTTGCTGATAAAACAAGAAAAATAAAGTAACAGTCTAGCCACTACCCAACCAAGCACAGTGATATTTTGAGCTATTTTCGCTGTCTGCCCGATAGGATGCGGTTTCAGCACAGAAACATACCTTAGTGTTTTCATTCTGTACGAGGAAAGAAAAAAAAGAGTTTATCGAGGTTCAACGGTCGCTGAAACTATTTGTGCCTATCTTCTGAGCGTTTTGTGCCTTCTCCATATCGGATAAAGTGCGAGCTACGCCCTTATCAAAGCTAGCCATGGAACTTCGAGTGCCTGGGTAAAAACGCCGGCGGCCGATCCACTGAGGAAGAATACACAGATCTCAGAGTGGGGAAATTTATTATTAGTTTCCTTCTTCCATCTAAAAATAAATTTCAATAAACCAAAGACAAAAAAAACAGTACATTTTACAAAACTTTGACATAATAAGGAAACTCTGCTATGGAACTTGGGTAAAAGCGTCGCGAGGCTACAGGTAGAAAGATAAAGGCCGGTTCTCACATGCAGCGAAGCGGTGATCTAGCGCAGCTCATGTGTCGTCAGCTACGTATCGTCTGCCATGAGCAACAGTTTTGACGGTGCGATACAAAGCTGGTGAACGCTCCCGTCAGCACGCGCTCAGCGCGAGGTCAGCGCCATGCTTGTAGCGCTCCTCTGCATGTGTGCGGACAGGCCTCAACAGGTTCAGCAACCGCGCATGCTGCTTCCGATCAGGAGGCAGCGGCGGCAGTAAACACTCGCAAACCGCTACTACGTGGCAGTCGCACCGCGTGTTTTAGGCCTTCACACACGCGCCTTTGCGAGGGTGACATCTCAGCCATTTTAGCCCAATCATCTTTATGATTTGAAGCGCGCGCAATCTGGTGTCACTCAGCTCGAGCGCGTAGCTTTGCTAATGCAGACGCCATTTAGCGCCCGTCACGCACCAAGTGCGCGAGCGTCACGCGCTGAACATTCTGGAGCGACGATGCCCACCCTGAGACAGACAGACATGTAGGCACTTGTGTTCTTCAAATGGGCCGTCTACTGCACGGACGTTAGAAGATGGCACGCTTTAAAGGAACGCAGAGTCGTCCGAGCATCTATAGGTGACAGATCTTGAGCATTTGAGATACTTTCAAGCGAACCACTTGAGAGAGACAATTACGACATTTTCCGGAGGAGCTCGGGGCATGACGAAGCTAAAAATTATGCTCAGACCTAAGAATAAGTGAACAAAAGTTTGCAGTGTAACTCTGAATATGACGTAAGCACGTGCTGTTTTTTTTATTATACATATTTTTCGCCTCGTCATTCGCCGTAGATTACAGAGATTCGCTTTGTGGAAAGGACATCAACGAGCGGGGTTCGCGGAGCAAGAAGTAGTGACGTAATTACTACGCAGTTAGTTTTGACTAGGGCAGAAGCATATATTCTGTTCACCCGATAGGCCATAGCGGATACAAAGGGTATAGCCACCAAGATTAGATCCAATCCGTTCGCTTTAGGGCTGGAGCAAATTACAGCTTCATTATAGACCCACACGCTGTTTACAAACAAGCCCGCGTTTGCCCACACCAGGTGTGGGCACTGCGCTTGCGCAGAAACCACATTCGGGAGGAGTGAAGCGTCTGCGCAGGCGCAGTGCCATCGACAGCGCCACCGCAGCTGCGTGACGTCAGGGCCGCGTGTTGGTCTATACGCCCGTTAGGATAATAGTCCATAGGAATTTTATTCTGTTTTGTCAATCTTAAGAAGTTAGAAAAAAAAAACAGCGTATGCAATCCCACGTTGCATAAACTTTTTTTTTTTAAATACGCTTCAATATGAGCTGTACCCCCCCCCCCTTTCTTTTTCCCTCCCCTTTTTTGCTCTTTGTCTTTAGAGCCGCACTCACTTGTGATCAAAATACGTGTGTGCTCAACTGACGCGGTTAGAAACGACTCACGGACCGTCAACATTCAGGAGCCGACAGGAATAACGACAAGTCCCTGGGACCACACACACACCCTGGAGAGTAAAGAGCACACAGACTTGACGACCCATCCATCGCACACACACAAAAAAGAAAAAAAAACATAATAAAATAAAGACGAAGATTCGGTACGCAGCGGACCGAGTAAAGCGAGCAAAGCGCACTTTCCTACAAGTACCACAGCCTAGATTCTCCTAACGCTTTTTTATTAAATTTTTTATTTTCACTTTATCGTTTCAATTACAGCCAAGAAGTCCCTTTCTTTTATTGTTTTTTGCCCGTTCTTAGACTCCAGTGTGCGCACTTCATCTGTCTCGACCCACGAGGACTCGCGACCGCGGGAATCGGACTGTGGGACTGCGAAAGAAAGGCGTGCCGTTAGAACGACGACCACACACACCGACCGCGGCAAGCAGCCGCCTTTACCTAAACTGGAGCACGCGAGCGCGGGCTAAGAAAGACGAGTTACGCTACGAAGTATCCCCAAATCATTTGGTGCAGGTGTCGCGAAACTCTTTCTACGACGATGAGCCCCTGGTCGGTTTGCTGGTCAATGCGGGAATCTCTTTTCGCGGCTACAATAGCTGTAGGAGGAATTTTTGATGTCACGTCACGTGGCAGGCTTCGTGGGGAGAAGGTACCTCGCGTTCCAGCCGATTCCGCCCAGCAGACGGAGACTTTACTTGTCATTTTCTCCGATTCTCGCTTAGCATAAATTTCCGGGGAAATGCCTTGACATGAGCCGTTCTTAAAGTACGCGAATGCTATTCATTTCACTCACAATTCATGCCTGCTCATTCTCTTTTTGTAAACAAAATTAGACTGGAATAATTGATGCGAAGACGGACTTAATGCAGCCATTTGCCTGGAACGCTACGTACATTAAGTTTCTTGTCCTCACGGAGCCGGACATGTGGCCGCAAAATCCTTCTTGTGGCTATCTTAACCGCCGGGAGAGATTCCCGCATTCGTCAGCAAACCGGCCCTGAGTCGTCAGGGTGAAACCACCTGCAAGCACTATTAGTATCAATACACCCACTGGATTTGTCCAAAAACTATTGTTAATGACTCTATTTGCGTAAGTGTACCATGACTGTGTTTGCCTATTATTTTTGTTCTATTTTGATGTGTTTACAGTTGCCTATTCCCCTCTTTAATTACATTGTGCCCGCGAGGGT
Organism: Ixodes ricinus; assembly: GCA_037355805.1. Taxonomy (NCBI): domain Eukaryota; kingdom Metazoa; phylum Arthropoda; class Arachnida; order Ixodida; family Ixodidae; genus Ixodes; species Ixodes ricinus. The sequence continues at coordinate 45,337 of JAZHYW010036322.1, forward strand.
ACTGTAACAGAGTAAATAAATAAATTTAATAATACGCCAAATACAGAGAAACACGAAATCGCCGTCGCTTTGAACGCTAAAGGGTTTGTTGGCCTCGATCTCAAGTATAACGAGGGTTGGCCGTTCTCCTTCTTGGTACAAATTTATTTTCGGTTATTTCCTGGTCATCCATACACCGTTCTTGTAAGTTGACGCGTCTAACTCATTTAAACACCCGGTAGAACTTGGTCGAGATTACAGTGCACGGTGATTTTTTTTTTCGAGTATCAATCCCCTGATTATAGGCATTAGGTCCTACCTACCCTTTGCACGCTCAAAGAGTGGAAAATTGCTACGGCGAGAGGTCATCAAAGCGCGCTGCACGTGGACAATGACGCTGAACGACCAGGAATCACCGCTGCATTGTTTCAAATCAGGACCTGTTTTCCGCAATCGAAGCAGGGTTCAGTAGTTGCTTACCTATATTTCGATTTGAACGCCATTACTTGGTCTTGTGGTTCTATTGTCGTCCCCTGGTATGTGTGTGTAGGTAAAAAAAAATGGGGGAAAAAAGGGGGGGGGCGTGTATCAGCGACCAGTAACTTCAGGGAATAATATCTCGGGAAAGGGTGGGGCTTTAAACCATTTTTAGACAGTAGGAATTGTTAGTATGCCTTAATATGGTGTCTATGGTTCAGCTGTGAAGATGCACTTTGGACAGTGCAGAAGTGCACTGTCCGTAGTGCACTTGTAAACCTCACCGTCCAAAGCGTACTTTGGACAAGTCAGGTTTACCAATTCGAACGCGGCTCAGCAATCGCAATTCGCCGGATCCCTCGCATCGGCTCTGTCAGCTCGCCTAATTCGTTTCCGCAAATCCTATACACTTTATCATCAACATAACCATCATCATCATCATCCGTGTCATGTCACACTTGGGCTGCGTGTGCACAAATCTAAACAAATTTGCCTCGAGCTGATATTAACAATGAAACGAACTACGTAGGTCGCTCGTTTTATTTTATGATATTTTAACTATAGGCTCCATCGACGGTGTACAAATGCGCGACGCGGTTTGTACCAACGCGACATCGGCACTTTTTTTCTCCCATTTTACTGAGACATAATGTTGACGAGCACCAAATTCCACCGCTTAGGTTGGTGCCCAAATCTACCACGCTAATAGTTCTGGCGATAAGCGTCAAACTTCAAAGAAAGGGAAGAATGCAACGGCGTGCGTTTATTTTCGCTAACTGGATTGCACTATTTCACAGCCGCACCGTACATGATGCTAACTCCTCCAACCTTCGTTTTACATCCGCGACGAGCGTGGCTTCAAAAACTCCATCGGCAGTGCCGAGGAGAACGCTCTCTCAATGCCTCGCTTTTCATCTCGCCTTTCTTCCGCTCCGGGCCTCCTCTTCCAACCGGCCCGACCAGCTCCGCCACCGAAGAGTTGGTCCTTTCCCCTAGACATTTTGCGTTTCTGTCGCTTCCTTTCAGCTCTACCGCTGCCCGAGTCCATTCTTTTTCGACCCGTTATTTGGCCACGTCGGCCAGCTCGGCTCTTCGCAATCGATCACTGGGGAAGTCGGTGAGCCGCTCGCTGCAAGCAGGTCTTCGCCGCTCGCGTCGGGGATTAGAACGCAAGGTCGACCGGCCCAGCGAAATTCGCGCTGACGCCTCCAACGTTGCGCGCGGCGAGTCTGGGTCAGGCGCCGACGTGCTCGCCTTTGTGGAAATAAATAAATCGTGGCGCGAGGTCGGCAAGGTGACTGGCGGCAGCGAAAAAGGCGGCCGTGGATGATAGCCATTCGCCGCGAGTACTTTGCTGCACCAGGACTTTTCTCTCTATGAAGACAAACTAGGGTAGCAGACGTCCGCGCAAAATGTTTTTGTTTCGGAAAGACGAGACCAATAGGGGTCGGGCAATTCTTCAACACAATGTTTTTCTTCATCTTTTTCCCTTTTTCTTTTTCTTGTGCAGAAAACCTTTTTGAAAACGCCGATTTTCATTTGCAAAAAAATAGGCCCTTTTCAAAATTCCATCGAGCAACATTGGCGGCCGCCATATTTTTTGGGCACGAAAGCGCGTGACTAAACCCGATTAACCGTCCGAACGTCTGACTTCAGCCATTGTGTACAATACTTTGCTCCGGTGACGCGATCAGTGATGGCAGACAGGCTATGACTCCGGACGTCTATGAGAAGGGTGCGATGGCAACGCTACATTTCGTCAGGCGCTAGACACAGACTTGTTACAACAAGATATACAGTCGCAATGAAGCAGCTTGACTAGATAAGGCAATCTTATCATGGCAATGCACAGTAGCGGACATTAGAACGCCATGAGACATCTAGAGGTCTCATGCGATCTTTCTCTCTCACGACTGCAGCTGCTGTTAAACTAAAACCGACTAGCCTTCGTTTCACATTATCATGAACTGCCAGGGACGTGCTCAGCCATCGGCGTCGCTCTAATGCCGTACGATGAGCGTCACGTGCCTTTTGGGAGGCGCGCAGTGACGTGAAGCGTGCTAGTCACCTTCACCTTCCGACGCTGGATCCGGCTGCACTGATAGGATGGCTCGTAGAGCTCGCTTCCGTTCACCGTGAGGCAAAACTGAGTCTCTAGTGGGGTGGAACGTGCTCATCCGGAGCACTAACCGAGGTGGTACCATTTCGTGCCCGTCGATGTCTCGTGTGAGTAAAATGCGAGATATAACCGATGTCGTGTTTGCGTTAACTGCGTCGCAGTGCGTACGAATATAGCTTCATGTCTTTGGGGGGTTGTGTGGATATTTATACAGCGTGTAATTGGTCAGCCATTTCAAAGTTGCGACGAGTCACTCGCTGTAGATGAGCAATTTAGCCAGTGCAGTACAACCCTAGCCTGGGGTCTTTAACGTGAATCACGCAGTAGTGATACACGACAGCACGCCGGTACGATGCTCATCCCGATCGAAACGGGCAGGAGTGGGGATTGAACCCAGAGATCCCTGGGTTGTGCAGCGCGAGCTTTCGATCCACGCGATCCGAGCTGGTGTGCGCTAGCTTCATGTCTGTTCTCCAGTCACAGTGGCATATAATATGTTTTAAGGAAACAAAAAGTTTGAACCTTTAGCCGAGGCGCGTCGTCGAATTGAATATAACAAAAATAGGCAAACGTAAGATTATGAAAACAGTTGTTCGCCTAGGCTTTGCTCGGAAAAATCTGTAGAATGAACAGACATATACGAGCGCATACAAAACAAGAAATGACAACCCAAAGATATTTAGAACCAGACACCAGTAAGTTAAATATTCCAAGTATCCTTTGAAGTCTACGCCGCGCTAAAGCGTACATGTGTTAAGAAAGGAACCACGTGTAAACAAGTGGGTGATTTTACCAGGGTGTACAAAACGACACATTCCCGGATGTGCTCACCTAGTTTCCTGACTATGCTATATTGAGATGTAAATTTTTTATTTGTTTAATTAAGCCTCTTATACAGCTAGCCAACTAAACCCAGCAATTCTTATGAGCTACAAGTTAGCAAACAGGGAAGTCACTCTCCCTGACCACGGTTCAAACGCCCTCAAAATTGCAACATCGCACAACCCTCCGACACAGAAGCATCGCCCGCGGCACCCACCTCTGCGATCTCGCCCTGGCACAGTTTAGCGACGCCCGTATCCAACAACTTCGACTCTCGGGCGAAGAAGACGGGTCGGAGGGAGAGATTCCAACGCGGATATCACATCTCCCCCACCCCAACCCGCTCACAAAACAGAGTCGGGGCTGTGTCCCTTCTCTGCGCGGCGCTAGATTGCGGCAGCTTCGCGGAAACGTCTGTCTCAACGCGCGACGCACACCAAAAAGCCGTTACCGTTCGAAGTGGAACGGGCGCCGACCTTCATCAGCTGAGAATCTGTGCGCCCGCAGCCCTCGTTTAATATCGCACCGTATAGCGCTCGCTCGCTCGCTCTGGAGCGTGCGAGCGCGCGAGCGCGGCGCCCCCGTTGATACCACGTCGACGTGAGCGCTGCAACGTCGTCGACCTTCTAATGGTTCTGGAACAGCGGCCCGCTTCGGGAGCGGAGAAAAAAAAATAATAGCGAGAGCACATTCGACGTCACCGAGCGCCAACAATGAGATCGAGGGAAGGACTCATGTCGCCTGTTCCGTCTACCAAACAAGTCGCGAGCGTGCACGGTCCATTTTTGTTTTTGTTTTTCTGGGTGTTAATCCTGATCGGCCTTAATCGCGACGCCCGCGATGGAAAGAAAGCGAATCGGGATTAGTTCTCGATCGGTCTTCGTTCCCAGATGACTACGTATGTCTCATCCGCTTTCGTGCGCGTGCGGCGACGTGCGTGTGACGGAGATGAACACCGTGATAAGCGTGAATGTATCTAAGCGGCGAGTGTCCTCGGAAAACGATGCTACGGTGTTCCAGTGCTAATGGGGCCAGTTGGCTGGGTTTAGCACCGTGTTTTGTCGTCGTCTTAGTCACAGCTTATATATAATAGTAATCAACTTACGAATCAGGACGCATTATATGTACGATTACCCAAACCTGTTACTATCGAAGTGCTTTAGTTGAGCGTGCTATAGAATAGGCTTGCGCAAGATGTGAATGCACCACCGAAGGCAACGTTCTTGAGCGAAATCGGGGTAAAACCAAAACGTATTCTGATTCGTTTCGAACTTCAAAAATCACTGGGCTGAATTTAAAAAAAAATTAACGTATCATCGGTAGCTTACATTTTGTACTCTCGCCAAAGTTTCCGTGCATTTTGCAAGTTCGTGCACCCAGAAGTTGATTTCTCAGGTTTGTAGCTATTGGAATTGTCCATTAACTTTCTTCGACATTTCCAGTGCCGTGATTTTGCAAAGAGATGTCACTGATCGGTTTCACAATGACGTGTTCGGAGAGCGGTAAAAGTCGACTACAACAATTTGCTTACAGATTTGTATAGTTACTTATACTCATTACCCCCCCCAAAAAAAAACAACAACAACAACAAGCGAGCTATTAATTTAGGGTAAACATTTATAAGCAGATAATAATAAATGATCCATACAATTAACCGGTGAATAGAGAACAGACCGAGATGTGTACATTGATCCTTATAAACAAAACGCACAAAGATAACGGAGTAATATTACAAATTCTTCATATAACAATAGCTGAGTACCTGTTCATAGTTCCATTTATACGAAAACATAAAAGAAACACGATTCCACTCCTGTAACAGAACCCGAGAGGATAGAAACATGAAATCAAAACAGGAGTTATTTTTTCTAGTAGCAGGACAATGTCCCCAGCTATTCCTCGGGATCCGACCGCGCCACCCAGCGAGAACACGCGTACGTGACGTCGCAGTCAAATGGGCTCGTCCGCTGCTCGCTTCCAAACCCCCATTCCGACCCTTCCTCCCTCGGGCTCGCTCGTAACTGTTTCCGAAACACGGTTACATTTCAGTTCTCCGGCTCGCGCAGAAAAGAACGGCCGCGACCGGCCGTTTTCATATTTCCATTCTGTGTCGGGAGGACGTTGCTATGTCCCTTTCCCCTTCGAGCGGTTCTTCTTTTCTTCGTCGCGTCGCCAGACGCTATTTCCGCCGGCTGGTTGACTCAACAACCACTACTTAACCGCACTTAGAAACAACGTAAAAAAAAAAAAGAAGAAAGATATAAAGCATATAGGAAGTGTACGAAAGCGAAAGCCGTCACCACGCACGGACGAAATTTACACGAGGTGGAAGAACTTGCGGCGAAAGCGAGTGAGGTTATCAACCCTGGTGTGCATTTCTTGCTCTAGGGAGCTTTTCACTTTCTGTAGGAGCGCGTGCAGCAGCGCGGCGGTGTCCCCTCACGAAATTTAGGGTTGGGCGAGCGACGATGAACGTCGGAGTCTTGAAAGTTCCGTAACCGAGGTTAACGTATGGGTCACCCTTGCGAAATGACGTGTTGCTTTTTTTTCTTTGTCTTTTGTTCTTTCAGTTTTTCGTTGCCGACTTCCTGCTTCCATCACTGAGGTCCTGAAAAAAAATATATATATATATATATAAGAATGTGATTTGAACGCGCTATTGCCGATATTTCTATTGTAACATATAGTTCATTGTTGACTCGAGCTATGCCGCGCTTAATTACAGCTAGATTTGGTTCATCATGCCATCCTCTTTGGTTGATGATATTTCCATGGAAACGGTTTCGTTAAGATACATACTGCCGTTATAAGGTTTGTTCGACATGTAATACCAAAATAGCTAGAGGGATTTCTTTTTTGTTTTTTCCTTTTTTACGAATGCGCGAGAAAGGAACACTCACGTTGGGCAGAGGTCACGTTTCCCCAGCTCCACAAGCACCAAATACTGCTCAAAGTTTGCTCAACGAATAAGTAACGCCCTGTATTTCTTAAGCTATCAGTCAATGCGCAGTAACCCATCGGACTGTAGTTTCGAAAAGTTCGCAAATAGCGAAAGGCTTACCTCGACGTACGGCGAGTAAGTCGGTACGACTCAGATTTCACGCTTTCTTCAAAGGCAAACAGGCTGTCAGTTCTCCAGGCTAATCTTTGTTTTCACGACGAGCTGACCCATTTTTGTTCTTGTTTACGGTCCACCTGCGATTTAAACGGGATCCACTTTCGATGCGCGCCGGAACGAAAGACCGGAAAACAGGCTGCTTTACGGAAGAGCGATTTGCACGTCAAAAGCCTCGTTTTTCGCTGCTCCCGGATAAGCAGGACATCAACTAACGCCCGTGGACGAGGAAATGACGTGTTGATCGTGAAATTGGAAAGGCTGGAAGCCTTTGCATACACCCGAAAACGGTCTGGTTGTTGGGAATTTCGAGTACTTGACTAGGAAATATTCAGGACGGCAAAAACAAAACAAAAATATGTTGTGGGGACGAGGACGGGCTGATCCAAGAACTGGTTTATGGGGAAGTTTTAGCATAGGGGCCCCAACGCTTTGGATCCCCAAGCAGCTACTGCGCATGCCCAGAACTTATGCACTTGCGCTTTCGGAAAACTCTAATGACAGGCAAACACTCGAGCGGGTAAGAAGATATGAATATAAAATAATTGAGAACTGTACTGATGATAATCAGGATGAAGATGAATAAATAAAGAATATGTGGGTGTTGTCCATGGGCACCCTCACAATATATGTGGAAAATGAAGGAAATGACGGAGGCATTCATCATATTACAGCGTGAGGTTCTAAACGTAATTGTTCATAAATTGCTTATAAACAAAATTGATCGTGAATCAACCGCACTCGTTTCGTGAATACGGCTCAACCAACCAGCGTGAGTGTACTCCAAGTATCTAGTGCTTAAATGATGATTACATGATTTGGAAAATACATACATGTTCTGCCGGGTATGATTGGATGTTTCCCGATATATGCCCCCTCGTTTCAGTCACACATCTTATTATCCTGATCCACCCTAACTACTTCCGTGCTAAGTTGATTGCATCCCTCCAGAAAACATAACGCCAAGTTTGTGTGCCTCGTTTCAGTGCTCTACTAGCCGCTCTTCTTTCGCTTTTGTATTCATTTTTCTTTCTCTTTCATTACGGCACACTAACTGACCAAAAGGTCATCACGAAAGTGAATGCAGGCGACCCTACTCCGCTAGTGGTGTGATTAGCAACAGAGGAATCAGGAAGACTGTAGACATAATGAAATGATACACTGCAGTAACCATGCAACGACCGGAATGACCGAAATCGAGACTTGTTCCCGAAACACCACCACATATCATTCTCACTAATGACTCAGCAGAAAACGCATCATTACTCCGAGTGTGCGACGCGGACGCCACTCTCCTTCATTACGTTTTCCGCAGGGCGTAATCCCCAACTTGTAGACTGTATTCCCTCAGCGACGCGTCACTCGGTGCACTCTAACCCTACCACCGACCATCAAGACAAAACGTTTCGGTCAGGCGAACTTCCCGGACCGGCGGCCCGGACAAGCTGCCCCTCGCGGAGGATAACGAGACAAGAAGACTCGTCTTCCTACGGCCCCGTCGACGGAACGCCTCGGCGCCGCGGACAAAGCAGAGCGAGCTCGTCCCTTTGTCGTCCTCCGCGAAACGTCTCGACGTCGCCAAGTGTGCCGCAGTTTTCTCACGACGACGGTAAACGAGAGAGCCTCCTCCACATTATTTTTTTTTCAATTCTTTTGTTTGTTTGTAGTTGTTCTAGTTACCCGCTTGTTGTTTGTACACTCGGCGCGGCCCGGCACTTTTTGACGGGTTCGCCCTCGAGCCTCGTTCGCATGTCGCGTCGCGCACAGTTTCATAAGCGACGCGGTCGGCGCGACTGGGAGAACGTTATTACTTTGGGCCGGGATGTGTGTGAGTACGCCGCGGGGCGGTTTCGCGTAACGTGCGCCCGCTGCGTGAGCGAGGCGCGTTGACTTCCGCGTACAACAACGACAGCCGACGCTCCCCCCCCCCCACCCCCGTTTTACGAGAACTGGACTTAATAGATCATCTCGACCAGCCAGTTTGACTACGCCACCGCTGGCGCAATGCATCGAGGAACTTTATACCCGTGCCACAAGGGCAACTCGAATGCCATTTACAACGAATGACATTTGAGCGGACGGACAATCAGCGCTCGACACTCCGGTCGTAGCGCATTCCACGCGCGACAGATTGCGAGCTGATTCGCCGATTACACAAATGTCATTCGTTGTAACTGGCATTCGAGTTTCACGTCTGGCGAGGGTATTAGTCTTTCTTCGCGCACGACAACCTCGCCAAATCTATGCGCGTGTATACTCTGTTTCATACTTAGCGTGCAACGCTGTCAAAGCTACTGGCACGAGCGTAGGGCTTGATCTCGTTGATCATTTGCACGCGTTCTCGCGCAAACAAAACCATAGAGGAAGCCACGTGCTCGCGCCAGTAGCTTTGACAGCTTTGCACGATAAGTATGAAACAGAGTATAGACCACGAAACGGCACGAGCCGTCTCGTGCACTGCCGCCTGTGCCCTCTGAACTAAAGTTATGGCGGCCTCAGGCATGAGCCGAACGCTTGGTGAAATCGGATCTATTCGGTCGCTCATTTCTACTTGTTTTCTTTTTAGAATGAAATTTCGTTAAGTGAGGTTAGGTTCTTCGCATTGAAGTCAGTTCTTATACCATTGAACTATAGTAGTGTGACCGAGGCCAGACTTAACTACGATTAAGGGTGCCCGTGTAAGTGCAGTATTATAAGTTTTAATTTTGTCTACTAGCGTCCGTCGACACACTAGGGATGCTGCATGAGTGTTTCTCTTAAGAGGCTAAACTATTTTTGACGTATCGAAATTTTCGATTTCCCATCATCCTCAAGTTCGGTCTCACACGTGACTCTTTCGTATTTAAGTAGAAGCGGTTGAAGTTTCCTCGCTTCAGCGTTTCTGCGAAAATCCACCAGATGAGGCCGCTCTATCTCTCTGGACAAGCATCTTTCTTGATACTGCGTCCCATATATATTCGCCGGAGAGAGACAATTTCACCAATGCATGCAGGGTCCTCTAACATAATGTCTTTGATGCGCATCAGGCGACCAAACGCAAACGCACATTCAAAACCCACAGGTTCAGTCTCTTATTCAGCAGCGCCATCTCGTTTTGATTATCGCAAACTCTCGCATGAACCGAGGCACCACTTCATAAGAGTGGTCCGCTCAGTCGCATCTCGTTGCCGAATCCGGGACAAATGTGGGTCCTTAGTTTTTTTGTTTTTTCGAGCGAAGAAGTCTGCTCGGAGGTGCGGAGTATATGTAATTACATTTAAATTTTGGCCCCCAAACAAAATGCGGAAGCGCATGGCGTGCGAAGATACGTTTTTTTCCCTACACCCGGTACCGGACTGTTTAGAGGAGTAATGCACGATGTACGGAAGCCGCGTCCCGCGCATGCGCAAAGCGGGGTACGCGGCTTTTAATGTGCAATCAGCGCGCACTGGATCGTATGCACCTAATCTCGGAAGTTTCCTTTTGTTGTTCTCGTTATTATTGTCGGCTGCATATTTCCCGGTTCAGATTTTCGGGCGCACGATTCCTGAGGGAACGCGGTCTAGAGAAGAAGATGTGTGGCCCAACACTCGAAGAACGCGCGTGTTGATCTGCCGCACGTTTTCGAATGCGCGCCGATGTTCGTTGCTCTGCGTGACTTTGTGCTCACCTGCCCTCCTCCCGCACATTCCGTGTACTTATATACCGTAAATATTTATAAATACACGCGCATGGAGGTCGAACGAAGCCTGCGCGAATATATACAGAAGCTGTCGAGTGTGCTTCGAGAAGATTATAGACTAGGGAACGATCGCTCACAGTCGAGTAACATATCAGATATACTCTCGACTTTACCAGATAGGAAACGCGATAACATCTGCTATGGTCCTGCTTAAGAGACCCCTTTTCAAAAGTTCATCGAGCAACGCTGGCGGTCGCTATTTTTGGGCCACAAAGCGTGTGATTGGATGCGAGTCTTCGCCGAACGCTGACGTCACCCTCGTGTCCAATACAATGCTCAGAGTGCGTGCCCCAACAGAGGCGAACTCGGATAATTGGCGCAGCCACTCCTAGATGGCGCGCACTTTTGAAAATGGTGTATGATTGCGAGGCTCGGAACCTCGAAATTCGAGGGTTATTAATGAAGTCGTTGCCGATCCTAACTCATTTGCGCATGCTTACTCGCATGGCTGTTTATGAAGAATTGGAGATAGGCGACAGTGTGTGAGAGAAACTATCTAACCATGGGTGGGGACATTAAAAATAAGTATAGATTACACGTTTCGTTTTTGCGCGTGTTTTCAACAATACCGGTTTCCGTTCGAGCATTTTAGTCGCCTCAAACTTGCGTCCCGTTCACAGGTCTTGCACGAAACAAGAAGTACAGCAACGCTGCCCTGCACCGGGAAGCAAAATCAGACGAAAAACACCCTTAGTGTCTTTCAGTCATGGCAAAAGTTTCGGATACGTCCGCACCGTGAATCCAGCGATTGATAGCTTATAGGCAGAAGCGTACACAGCCACATATTGCGGAAATCAACTTCTGTCGTACAGGTCGTTTCTCGTATCGGCGTCCCGATCACTTTACCCCATCACCAAATCACAGTCACACAAGAAAGCACACAGACAAACACACGAGCGTGCACGCACGCTTGCACATAAAAAAACAAACACCCGACCTCAGCATACCCCAGTTCATCTTCCCTGCCCCGATAACGAAACGGCACGACACTATATTTCCAGTAAAACACCAAAAAACAGAAAAAAACAAACATAGAAAAATATTACGGCAAGTCGACGGAATCCACGAATCGGCGAAACGGGGTTTCGTAAGCCGGGCTGGTTGCCTTTTATCACGCGGTGTGTGCGCCGCGGGCGGCAGCAGCGATCCCGGCAGCCGCCTCCAGCCCAGCAGCGAAATGAACGGGCGGCCAAGCCACACACAGACACACACAGGGCCGGCGGCAAGCCACGAACGAAGCCAGGCCGAGAGTCAACGTCCGCAACTAGGTCGCTCACAGCGCCAGCTGAGCGCGCGCACACTCTCGCCGCCGCCATCTTTCCCCTTCGCAACCCGCTCTCGCTTCCCCGTCGGGCGGCCTACTTCTTCGAGTCTTCGACACAGCGGAGACGCTGTTGCGTTGCGTGCGCCAGGAACCGCTAAGCTCCGTTCACCGCTAAGCTGACAGTGCGATGGGCGCTACGCACTCGCCGGACCAATCAGCCGCCTCCCTTTCATCGCCTTACCCCGCTCTCCGCGCGTAGGTACGGGCGGGAGCGTGATCACGTGGCCGAAGTTAGACGTTTACGACTGGTTCATCGGGCATCTAACTTCCACGCACTGTCAGCTTAAGGGTGAAAGGAGTATAGAACGCGACGCGGTACTTGGACGATTTGTGCGCAAAAGTCGCGGGCTCCACCGCTTATCGCACAACCCTCCTCGACCTTTCGGGATAGCTGTGTGCGTGTAAGGCAACGGGTCCCTTCGTCTCTTATTTCTATAGACAGCAACGTAAGTTCTCGCCCAAGGCCCGCAGCTACCTGTCCTAGGCTAGCTATAACTCAGACCTGTCGTGTAAAGGGTTGGGGGTCACGTAGGCCTGCTGCGAAGAAATCGTAATTCTTGTTGTTTCTTTATTGCCTTCTTGAACCTTCGTTCCTCACACGCCCTTCGTCGTGAACCCACACTCTGAACGACACCATCAGCGCGAGAAACACAGTGTACATAGCGCTTTCTCGACGGACAACGCAACGCAGTATATCAACGCGGCTGAGAAGCAATCTCGAAGTGACGGCATGAATGGAGTGAGTGTGACACATGGCGAAGACCACGAAGAGATAGTATCTCATGCAACGCACGTGCTTGGCCGACATGGTTTATTTGATGGCGGCGTATGGGCGTAGGAAATGACCGCGTCGGACACGCGTCCAATGCAGCCGAGCGTCGTAGCGGCGTCTTTGTAGCACTGGCGCGATAAACTTTATCCGTCCACGAAGCGATGGATTGGGCTTCCGAGAGCGGTTCGCTAATAGCTTGCTTGCCTCATAGTTCCATGATCTTACTTTCTATGGACTGAAAAGCAAAGTCCAATTGAATAATAATCCATACGCATCTGCTTGATTTACCTAATAGAATTTTGACATGTATATGACATATGACATACAAACGTGCGAAACGTTGCTATTGGAGAGTTTTAGTAGAGATTTTGAAAAAAAAACAATAATTATATGAAGAGCTCATGCTTTGTTGCCTTGGAGCGCGAACCCAGAGTGGTGTCTGACTTTCGAAAACATTTTTCTGAATACCTTGATTATTTAGAGAGTATACACGATCGTTTTGTGGGTTCTTTAAAATGTACAGTATAATTATCCTTCAAAAAATTGTTCACGATGCGCAAGTTCCAGTTCACACAGTAATGTTGACTACGTTACGTTGAGACACGGCGTATGTCCCGCAACGTTGTCCGGCGCAATCAAACGTTACTATAAAAATAGACCTTAAGGAGAAAAAAAAGGAAAAAAAGGAAGGCACACGCAATTTGTATTGTGCTATCCTGCTAACCAAAGCACCACACAACATTCGCGTTGCCTGCCACGGACATCACCCGCCGAAGTTTGCAAATTTCGTTTAGGAAATACACGGACACCCGTAATTATTAATATATTATTGAATTGTCTATATAACGGTATACTTATATCATCCGGGTAAATTTTAACGAGGTAGTGACTGCATCGAGGAACACTTCCTGTATGTCCGTATGCCGCCGTTTTCGTAGTGGTTAGTTTTACTTCGTCCATATTGAAAAGAAAGCAGCATCTCAGCGGTCGGAGTGAGTCTCCAAGACAGCAGTAGCGTAAAAGCGATGAAAAACAGTCGGGCTCGTTGCCGCCCTCAGGCGGCAAGCAACGCCCTGCAGCGCGGAAATGGGACGCCTACCCAGAGCGCTCAGTTAATCACGCCGCCATTATCTAACCCGCGAGAATGCGACTCTGAAACGCAATTAGAGCGGACTTTCGCGAGAGCGCTTTGTTCATTTGCGTACAGCCTCCGCGCGGTTGCCAAGACCATCCGCCCTATATGGGACTGGCCAATACCAGCTAGAAGACAAGGCCTGCGCGTGACGTCATCGTTGGTGGATTTCAACCGACCAAGCGGCCGACACGCTGAAGGTCGACGAGACGCCATAGCGGCGACCATGCCTCCTCTATACTCACAAAGCCTGGCAGTTCGACGACGGAGCCATCGAGTGTCGGATCACAGATTTCGAGCGCGAGGATCTGGTAGCACAGAGCATCAAAGAGCCATTTCTCGGGGAACGTGGACATCAGCGAACAGCTTTTGCCGTGGCGAGGACCCGAACCACACTTGTTCGCTCGTAATAAGTGTGTTTCGGCGTCTCGCCACAGCGGGGCGCCAGTCACGTGGCCCTCCTCTCATACGTTGTCTGCCGCTCCACGTTTTCCATTTCGGCGGCCGCTTCTCGTGGCGATCTGCCAGGCTTTGTCAGTATATAGGGCAGAGGCTAGCTGGGCAGACGCGCGTCAGCTCAGTCGGCGTCGCCGCGTGCTCAGGCTAAGCCGTCGTGCTAGGATTGGTGAGACGCTGCAAGGAGTGCTTGCGGCGATGATAGTGGACTGGCGCTTCAATGAATGCTTAAACGCCACCTGCTGCTGCCCGCAAGAAAGAAGGAAAGTTGCGGCGAAGGATATAAAACACAATGCGTTTCCGAATGGACGGTCGCGTTCGCTGTACACCATGCATAGGTACCAACAAATATAGGAATGATAATTAGCATAGGCTACATTCTTTTTGCTTCTTTTATGTACTGGTAGCTTTCGCTGATTGACTTCATTGTGTATATATGTGCTGCTTATAATTTTATTTTGATTTAATGTTTACGTGTATTAGGTTGTAAGCTCGGAATGGTAGCTGCCAATTGTTTTTCTGCAGTAGAAACAATCTCAATAAGAAACCGTGGCAAATTTAAAAGTGATAGCTTTCTCGCTATATTAATATCGGCAGCCGACATAACACGAGTGTACTAATAACTGCATTGCGCCAAAATAATAGTGAAATACGCTCTTTTTTTCTTTATCTTTCTGACAAAGAGACAGTGGTTTTTTGAGTCGAAGAACCGGCGTTCATTTTCTAGGCGCGGATTGGAGCAAAATATAATCTAGTTTCGGAGTGAGCCATTGCTTGAATGAGGCGGAGTCTAAATGTCGATCTTCGGAGGGTAGTAGTTGTAGGGTTCTTTCGAGGAGTTGGAGAATGCCAATCAAAGTTGCAATGACCCAGTGTGCACTAAAACGTTTTTTTTTTTAGTCGCATAGCGCACAATAGTGTCCCAACACTGAACGGCTATAACAAAGTCATGCGCGTAATCTAAATAGAATGAGAATTCATCTCCCAACATCCAACACAAAATTAACTATGCCACCAATGACGCGAAGCGACAAAATAGCCGTCGCACCCATGTCTAGCCCAGACCTTTCACCCTTGATCGTTCAATCCTCCGGAAACGATGTAACACCGGGGAAATCAAAGTATACCCCAGTGAGGCAAATAAGCTGTCTTCTTATGAGAGCGAACGACCCCCCAAAAATAAAAAGAATAAACGTGTAGGCTGTTGTCACCCGCTATCATTTCCGCGAAAAGTGGAAGATGATGGCGCCGGAAGCGCGGGATCAAGACGCGCCCATTATTTTCTCCCCAGGCGCTAGGCGGCGTTGCGACACACCCGGAATATGACGGAGAGCGAGTTAGCCGCGGAGGAAACTCCGTTCGAGGCAATTTCATTCGGCGTTTCGGGGTGGCCATGTCGCATGCACTCATTACGGGTTCTGATGTCGGAACAGCCGTCGAGACCGGTTGCAGCTCCTCCCGCTTTTACGACGGTAGCCGCTATACGGAGACAAACTGAGGGAGAGGAGGAGCCGCTATACGGAGACAAACTGAGGAGAGGAGGAGCCGCTATACGGAGACAAACTGAGGGAGAGGAGGAGCTCGGTGCTACTCGAGCACCGAGCTCCGATTGAAAATAATCAGCGAGTGGATGCGAACAATTTCTTTGCTAAATTCGCCGGAAAAAAATCACCGCTAGCGGGTAAATTTTCCTGCTAAATCACGTAATGTCAAGGTGACATCGTGACGTCACGTGCCGTTATAGTGTCAACTTAAATCGCGGTGTCACCGTGCTTCCGAAACCGGTCGTTTCTTCCGGCTTTTTTATCGCGTTTCTTGTTGTTGTTATTGTTTTCGTAGTCTATCAATGTTTTTTTCATGCAAGTTAGTGCACAGCGAGTGTCCGTGCATGCACGAGTAAATACAATGTGCACACGGAACACGAACCTCTCGAGAGCGGATAAAAGTTTTTCTGTCGTCGATGTGTAAACAATGACTTATCGGGAAACGTGGGGGCATGTAGCGGAGTGAAATAAAGTAGCAATCGAGATCTCGTCGAGTCTGTGCTTTTTGATCGTGAGATTTCGTATCACACGTTACGCTCCCTGTGTTCTTCTCCAACATCCGAGTACGGTTGTACGCAGCAAGGTATCACTCAACATGTCAGTACCCGTTGCGGTGTAAATACAGCACTGACACTCCTCTCGATACTTTTTTTAAAGATAACAAGATAAGCTGGATACTGTCAGCCCGTACTTTGATTATAGCTTTGTCTAGTAGACTCGTTCCAAATCAGTGAGGCCCAATTTTTTTAAAATCAATGGTTTGCGGACGGCTGTGCTCGGTTCCTGAGCATGTGGAGTCGAGATAAGATCTTAGGGAGGACGGTACAAGCTGCTGGGCATTCAACTATTCGCACGAGCTTGCGCTTTCGAGAGTGTTCTCACGCGTGAGCCTGACGCGCAGCAGGAACTCAATCGATGGCTAAGCCGTGCTTGTAAAAGAGGAATGAAGGCAGTGTGGTTTTCGCCTTGTCGGTAGCCAATCGATAAATTACTATTAATTTGTGGCTTGTGTGTATATAGTTCAACTGTATGCAGTCTTCATTGTGGGAGTTCATAAATAATACACCCTACGTATTTCTTGATTTGAAGTAGCTGGTCACAGAGTATGACAAAGGCCTTGACTTAATCAAATGACCATTGACTAGACATAACACAACCTCCAGACTGCAGGTAAGCAAAGGACGACACACACACACAAAAGCAGACATGCACACGTTACCCAAAAATAACAAAATACCGTTTCGGTACTCGGTCAAAAAGTAACTAAATACTTTACTCGTTACCGATTCTCAAAAGAACTTTACCTCAAAAGTAACTAGCTACTTTTCTCGTTACTTTGACGACCCACAACTGCTTTTGTTTCATGGTTTATTGTTTTCTTTTCAACAGTCGTTTTCTTAAGACGTAGCTGCCCCTCAAACTTTTTTGACAGTTATGTTTCCTCGCTTCCCTGAGAATACATCTCCGGCGACTTTGAAGAGTCGTTCCACTGACGCGCGCGAAGGAATGGCAGTGTCTTTGTCGCGATAGACGCATATATACTCAAGTTAGAACTTACTTACTTGGCCTTAAAATTAACTAAGTACGTTACTCGTTCTAGAAAAGTAACTAAATAGGTAACTCGTTACCGAAAAAAGTAACTACGTAAGTAACGCGTTACGTAGGTGTCTGCAAAAACGTTTCTGAAAGGTCTGGTATAGATACCTTTTTATATCTGTCGTCCTCTGCTTACCTGCAGTCTCGGGGTTGTGTTATGTCTAATCTTTATCAGCTCGTTTGAGTCCTGACCTTCTGTTCATTGAATTGATATGTCTTGTTATGACTTCTTACTTTCTTTCGTGGCATAACATTGCTTGCCTTAATTCGTTTTTTTTACTTGCTTAGACGGCAGGAGCAATTTGTGACTGACCCTTACAAAAATGATCACTGAGTTTCAATTGAGTTTTTATTCAATTGAATAACTTTCAATTGAAACACGTTTCATTATTTTTAAGGGGTATACCTCGGTTTCATTTCTTTTTTGCACTATTTTTTCGAGCCCGAATAATTTGTGGGCTTAGTTTTCACCACGATTGTCCGAAAATCTCCAAGTTGCACTCTCTATAATATTGTCCGTTTATTTGAGCGATTGTTGCCGTGAACTGAAAGCATCTGTAATACAAACTACACATCCTTATATACCCGACACGCACTAATGCTGCATTTACGTTGACGCTTAAGACATCTTGGAGCTGGGCCCTTGTCAAGCTGCACTTGTTGCAGATTTTCGCCCCAGCTACCATCTTTCTCTGTGAAAAAAGAAGAAATTGATTGATTGATTGATTGATTGATTGATTGGTTGATTCACTGATAACCGCGAAGCGAATGTGCTCATTTCCGTCACCAAGTACGCGTGAAAATGAAATGGATCTTTAAGCAGCCGCGTTAGGAGCCACCTCGCAAGTGCAGTTCAATCGCCATTGTGAATGGGGCATTAGTGTCAGTGAACGAGACCGACATATCAAACTAAAGCCGCGTTTACGTTCCTAACACTCATCGCAAAGAAATAAACGTCGAGCGGCTAAGTGGGGCACCAAACACCCAATGGAGGTCTTCATCGCATACATTAAGAACAATTCACTAGGGTTCGCAGGATGCTCCATAAACGAACGCGGGCGGCAGAACTCGATTAAAAATAGGGAGCCCTCCGATGCTCGAGACAATGAAGATGATGGCCGCCGATAGCGGACTTCGTGTGATCACGGTCAAGAACGCCACGCCCCGCAGGCTAAAGGACGCCGGAGAGGGCAGCAATTATGAATCAGTGCTCACCGCGAATTCGCATGCGGCGCGAGAAACGCCTTTTGGCCCGTAAGACACGCTGCGCGGGTGCCTATATAGGGCGTCGGGTGGCCTCCTCTCGGGAGCTTCGCCGGCTTCGCGCCCGACTCTAGGAGGAAACAACGCCTCTGCGGATGGATGTACGCAACCGTTCGACGCTCCCGTGGCGGCTGGATAACTGGCTACACGCTGCACTCCGTGCACCCCTAAGCTGACAGTGGGGTGGAGGCTACGTGCTCCTCGGCTGAACCAGTCAATCGCCTCACTTTCATCAGCTGACCACGCTCTCTGCGGACGGGTATACGCAAGACTTGCACCTAACGCGATACTTATATCTAGTTACTTTTTCCGGTAACGAGGTTACCACTGAGCTATTTTTCGAGAGAAGGAACTGATTAACGTATCTTCGTTACTTTTGGTGGAGTAACGAGTAACATTATTTAGTTACTTCTGGAGAGGAACGTGTACAACAAAAGTTACCCTATTTGATTTTCGCTCAAACCTGTGACTTTCGCGGCCAAAAACGCAAACAAGAAAAAAATATATCCACAAATGCGTTCGAAAGCTAGAGCTTCATTAACGACAGAATATGTTGAATGCGGCTGCTGCCTCGTACCAGCGACACATTCAGAGTACAGAGAAAGTAGCCAGTAGTTACCTCTGAGCTGAAGTAACGCGTCTCTTTTGAATTTCAGCAACGATTAACGTACTTAGTTGCGCTACGAGCGAGTAACGAGTGACGGTATTCAGTTAACTTTCTTCCAGTAACGTGTATACATGTCCGGTATACGCCAACACGTTCTTTACAAGCACGCCCACGTTTGCCCCCCCCCCCACACACACACACACACACCAGCCGTGGGCACTGCGCCTGCGGAGAAACCGTATTTCGCGAGAATCTGGTTTCTGCGCATGCAGAAACCAGATTCTCGCGCCTACGCAGAAACCAGATTCGCGCGAAATACGGTTTCTGCGCATGCGCCGTGCCGATACCAGCGCCACCGCAGTCGCGTGACGTCAGAGAGTTGAGCGTAATCACGTGGCGAGAGGCAGGCGTAGGACAGGTTCAACGGGGACCTAGCTTCGGCCGCACTCTCACCCGAGGTGCGATACGAGGAACCCGCCGCTGGCATCCTTGGCTCTGCTTTGCGATGTTGTACTCGAGTGTACAACCCTTACCGAGACAATGGAACCCGAGGAACCCACCCTGGAACTTACGCCACCGTATTGACGCTCGATCATCGTTCGCAGCTCGCCTGTTTGTGGCTGTGTGTCTCGAAGCGGTTTTAGTCTGACCTCAATTTCGGGCGCTTTCTAAACGGCGGAGGGCTGGGTTAAGGTTTAAAGGCATTCGCTCGCGTGAGCGCAGAATGCAAATTCTGAGGTCGTTTGGGGGCCGCCGAGTGCTTGGTAGCTTTGCTGGCTTTCGTTTGCGTCTGGTTTGGTGAAGACGCTCAGCAGCGGCTAGTTCTTCAGGTTTTTGGTAAAGAGGGTTCCCCCTCCCCGCTCTTTTAATTTCTTCATCGAATGGGCACGGTTACGTAACACTACGACCTTTCCTTATGAATAGATAAGTTGAAATAATACAGTTTCAAATTAATATTGCTCCAGTTAACTAGTTTCATAATAGTTGAATAATAAAGTAGTCGAACTGGTCACACTAGTTGAACTGGTCATACTGGTTATAACTGGTCATGATGGTGGAATAATCACTAGTGCTGTACTGGTCATGGTTGAACTACTCATGGGGTTGAACTGGTCACACTGGTGACTTGCCGCTGGTCCGAGAATAAAAGCCTGATTGTTCACGCTACCACGCGTTGGACAAGCTTCATGGCCCACAAATGTAGACAATACGCTACTGCAGCAGTCAGAGGAAACATAAATGAGCGTATACACATACACGGCACATACAAACATCAATAGCAACAAGCACATCCAACCGGATCACTCACTTCCAGCCTCGTTTCCGTCTTTCATACTAGTCGTTTTGAACGTACAGAATTTGTCGTTGACCGCCTACACAATAAATACAATATTCGCAGCATGTTGACTTTTTCCAGGAGCGCCATTACCTCTGAGACATTTTGAACGGCTCAGCGATGAATCCTTAGTATAGAGTAAACGCTTGATCATGCCGTAATTATTTTCAAAACCAACAAATAAAAAGCCAATTCGCACACCCTACAAATAAAGTGCAGAAAGACGGGTCAATCTGTCAACCAGTTTGATCAGGTAGACCAATGTGGTGACCTGTTTAGTCAATCTCGCTACCAGTTGGACCAGTTCGGCCAGTCTGGTGACCAGTTCGGCGTCTGATGACCAGTTCTGCCAATCCGGTGACACGTTAGGCAATATTGACTAGTTGACCTCGAACGCTACGACGTTAATGGTACCGTAACACCGTTGTTGTTTTTCGGTACATAAGAATATGGAGCCGTTTGACCAATGGAAGCGGAACTTTATGTTGCAACGTCTCGCTACCAGAGCTTGTGGACAGTCTATAGGCATTTATTCACAAATGATTTGCGATAATATGTTTTCCATCGATAAATGGCGAGCAGGCGTTTGTATGCGAAAGGCAATCTGGTGACCATTTGACAATAGTTGTTAGCATTCTGTTAGACCAGTACTGTCTACAAGTTGCATAAGTTTGATTTAGTTAGTACTCAGTCTAGCCAACAGTCTAAATACCAGTATGACCAGTCCAAATACCTGTCTGACCAGTTAGATTTTCAAACTGATCTTTCCAATATGGTTTCCTTCGAATTGTGTATATATGAACTATTTCCGGTCGACACAATTGTATGCTTTCTGCTTTCTGATCTAGCGGGCCTCCAAGGTCGGGAAAGCATATTTTATTTTGTGGCTGATCAAATCTTTTGCAAGTGCCACGGCAGCCAACGCTACGTACAATCCAACGGAGGAATCGAGCAGCGCCAAAAGTGCTTTGTCACTGCAGCTCTTTGCGCGTTCACTATCATCGGCTAAATAAATCACGTACAGAAGAAAAGTGCCGGATCTCGGCGCTTTCACTGAGCGCTGGGCGTGATTGATTTTGCCGGTGATAGAGCAAACGACACAAACAGGAGAGAGCGCCGTGACGATGCATTTTTTGCACTACGCTGTAGAGGCAAAGCCAAGTGGAGTAGTTTTCCCCGCGACAATACGCGTTCGAGAAGTCGTTCGTTCTCCAAGCAAGAACGAGATCGCAGAACTGGAACAAAGCTCTTAGTTCTCGCTCAATCACTTCGTCACGTCTGACGAAATTAATTTTTATTCTCAACCGCCCGAGAAGGCTGCGAAAAAATGTCCAGATCCTCATGAGCCTCGTGTTTTTCATAACCCGCACATATTTATGTGGAATATCTATACTCCTAAAAAAAGCTGTGGGCATGCAGAACGGCTCTTCCACTTTCAGTTTCATGCGTAGCTGATGACTGCGATAAAACTGCCACAAGGAAAATTCGAATAAAGAAAAAAAATAAGGTAGTGTTTGTGAGGACAGCCCCAAGTTTGCTTCAGTTTTGTCAAAGTGTCATACAGCTGTATACGTGCGATGGTTGGCGTTCACTGACACCACTTTCGTCCCTTCTTCACAATGGCCTATCAACGAGACGCATTTTCGTGGGTCAACCGAGCTCTGGAGAATGAAGGTTAAAGCGAAAGCTACTGCTCCGCGTTGAGCGGTAATTTAGCGCAGGACCCAAACGCGTTAACAGAGACACTGGACTGGATCTAGCTGAACACAAAAATAAAACGTGGACAAAAGAAGGTGCAGGGAGTCTCAAACGCAACTCGAAACAAAATTTTGAAATGAACCAAGAAAACATAAAGCACCCAAACAGAAAATACCGGAATGTGTGCATAGCATCTATTTCGAGTTTCAGAGTTTCTAAGAACGGGACGTCTCTCTTGACAAGGTGACATTTGGTCGTTTTCTGCCGCGATGCTTACTCCTTTGTGTTCTGGAACACTTTACAGAACGACTCCCAGCTTGACCTCTTAGCCGGGGTCACACTGCTTATACATCATACAAAAGAAGTGTGCACACAGATTCGAGCACGAGTCACCTAGAGATCCGTGCTTCGAATGCCGCATGGCAATCAGTTCAAGGAGAAACTTTGCACGCGGCATTCGAACCGCGGATACTTCTGTGACTCGTGTTTACGGACTGTCTTCTGTATGACGTATGGGCAGTGTGACACCTGCTTTCGGCTTGGCCTGTTCTTCGACACCATCTTCAATGATTTTATTTATTTTTACCATTCTTGTGGTCGCGTGCTGTCCTGTAAGCGTTGGGTAGTACCAATAGCGACACCTCCCTGTTGGGCATTCCGCCGAAATTCGCGTAACAAACCCGCCAAACGAACAATCTTTTTTTTTTTTTTTTTGCCGTACAGATGTGACGATTTTATTTGCTTATAAGGTTTTCACAGCGCGCGCATAGTGTGTCGTAAGTCTCGTGGCTTTCGTTGTAAACCATTTCAAGGGTCAACCACTAAATACCATAATATTTTGAATGCTAGAAAAAAAAAGTTTACAAATGGCTAGATGCGGCCAGAAAACGTCATACCCGCCCGTCAAATCGGACGGGTCCGCGAACCTTGAACGCCTGCAGCATCCGTTTAGATACCCCTTAAAAAATGAAATCCGAGACTCTTATTCTTCTTTCGAGAAAACTAAAGTTTTTTACGTAGTAAATGAACTGCGCAAACAGTAGTTCTTACAATATATGGCCGTCAGAGAACAAATAATGATTGTGGCGTTTACAACGTCTAGGTTTTGGTAAAATAGCACGTAACGTGTCTAAAGCATGCAAGCATCTTAACCCACCAAAATGAAAGGAAAAATTACGCATCTTCCGCGAGCAGCCGACGTTTTGTTTACTACGGTTCTTGAGGCGTAGCGGTATTGATTGAGTGCGTGTCTTGAGCATCATGAATGGGCTTATAGCCAATAGCTCTCTTATTGTTAAGCCACACTCCCACTGCTCATACATAATGCATAATGACAAAGTTGTCTGCGGGCACGCCACAAGCATGTTCGAATCATGTTTGCTTCATATATGTTTATGTTTTGAACATGTCTGCGGACAATGTTTGTCGGCCCAATGTGATCGCCACACAGAGAAGAAACACGCTTCAGACATTAGAGAGCTTTAGGGAACCTTTTTTGCACATCCGATACGGTACCGTGGGCCCTCCGGTACGAACTGCGCATATCCGAGTCTTCTGTGGTTGCGCATGCGCAGTTCGTACCGGAGAGCCGATCGTACCGCATCGGATCTTAAAAAAACGGTTCCCTAAATCTCCCTAGTGTCTGCAGACTACCTTCTGTGTGATGCGTTACCAGTGTGACCGCGGTTCTATAGTGACACGGTCAGCCGCTTGACCCATGCTTTGTTTCTGTCCCTCGCAGGACCGAGCCCAGGAAGGAGGAGTCGGCTCCGGCCGAAGACACCGAGACGGCCATGATCAGCCGGCGAAAAATACTCTCCAGGTCTCGCGACGAGCTCAACGTAGACTTCACGACCGAAGACGAGGAAGACGTCTGGTACCAGAAAGAAAAGCTATTTAAGGTGAGCTTCCGGCCTTTATTTTTTTCTCTTTCTTTCAGAACTTTCAAAATCTCGCACAGGATACCGAAGGTATCAGGCTATGGTGCCCGGAACACGTCGTTGAACGCGTTCGAATGTAAAAGTTAAACTCTGGACGCCAGCGTTTCGCGTTCTGACGCGCTGGACGAGTGCAGTCGAGACGAAGGAGCTTCAGCTCTACCCACTAATCAGACCAACCAGAGCTCGGCGTTCTGAAGTCCCCTCTTGTGTCCTCCCTCTCTCAGGTTCTCGGCGCATAACTCGATTTCTGCCCGATGACTTCACAGAAGTGTCATGTCGTCCCCGGCCGCGATCTTAGCTGCGTCACAACGGCGGTGGTAAACCTCTCGGGCGCCTGTTCCGGCGCAAGTCGATCGTCAGCTTGAAAGTCCACGGAAGCTTAGCCCGTCAGGAGTTGGGACGCCGTGATGACGGCGTCACCCGCGCTTCGCTCCTCCTGTTTGCCGGTACTTCTGACACCAAAATAGTAAGCTGGGCTAGTTGGTTCAACGTACTAAATATACAGCTCAAAGGGACAGACGAGGACACGGAGTAGACAGGACAGTGCTTCTAGCACCAACCGCCAGGATCGCAACATCCGACAGCATGACGTCATTTGTGTGACGTCATTGGCTGCCTCTTCGAGACCACTTCTGACGTGTGGGCAGGATGGGACGCGAAACAGACCAGACGACGTTTTAGGCGCCGTAGTTAGGCCACACCTGCCCGACGAAACTGAAGGCGGCACCGACCGAAGAACTACGGGGTATGTTTTAGAGATGCGGCAGGGCAAACTGCTGAAGTGCGGGTGAATTTCTGAATTGAATGACGAGCACCACAGAGGGCCTTCCCAGGCTTGGATGGGTTTCCGGCAAAAAGCATTAGAAAGAGATGTGTACCCTAGAATGGAGCGAAGCTGCAGCTGTCAGATCAAAATAATAGAGCAATAAACTGTGTAGCTTAAAATCTAAATTTAAAAACAAAAACGAAAAAACGTACGTAAGTTTTGCGTATTTTGCTATTGAGCTGTCGCAGGCGGAAATCGACAAAAGATCCCAAATTCCGATTTTGTTTCTACAGCTCTGTTACATGGCTGTACGGTTACGTGTGAGCAGTGTTTTTCAGTCGTCACTTCTTCAATAAGTCCTCCTGCTATAACCACTAGCTATACACTCTGCGAGCGATAGGTTCTTTGCAGAAGTCTTTTCTCATGCCAGTAACGCTCGTGAAATAATGCACCACTCACGTGCCTCTAATAACACAAAGGTCTTTAAGAGATAATTTAAGTAAATTAATTATTCCCTAAAGAACATGGAGAGGCGTAGTCGACCCATAAGCCTGCGCTCATGAATATTCGCGTTCCACGCGTGCTTTTATGCGATCATTGCTAGCAGACCCATTGAACCCTTATAAGTTTTTGTTTTACACACGAACAAGGCCACTAGAACATGAACCGCTTATGATGCATGGCTACTTTAAGAACTCAAATACGGCCGATGAATAGCTGGGTCCTAGAGGCAAAGTGTATACCACCTTGAGCACTGAATCGATTAATCGAAATTTAACCGAGTCAATGCCATTCAACACTCTGACGAAACTACGCATGCAGGAACGAATAACAACACAGGCAGTTGTTATACTTTCAGAAGACTAGAGAAAAAAAAATAAAACAGGAGGGGGAAACTCTATCCTCATCTAAAATGCAAAGCAACTGAGCGATTACTCGTCGCTGAGGGGTTCCTTTTACACTCACGACGAAGACCTGCATGATACTTTCCATATTTTAGCGTCGGCCATTTGCACGCGGGGCCTCGGCGTGCCTGCTCCGACTTTGAGGTTCCTAATGGCGGCGGTGGTGCAAGCAAGCTTTCGTCTGCCTTGCCCGTATGCCTTTGCAATTACTCCTCAACTTGGGGTGTGCACGGGGACAACCGGGTAAGACAGCTGCGCGCGTGATTGCACGCTGTAATTAATTTCGGCGTCGTGACGAGCTGTCGCGAGCGCGTGTGTGGCTTCACTCTCCGGGAATATAGGTCAGGAGGGAAGCCGGCAGCGTCGCGCACAAACCACGGCGCGAAAGTTTTAACTTTTTTGGTGCCGGTGTTTACGCATTCGTGCGTGAGTACGTAACACCCTTTTTTGTGCGCGTCGTGTCTCAAGTTTTGAGACGGTCTTGCTCGTCAAACGGAACTTCCTTCTTCTGCTTGTTTGTTAATTGAGAAAAAAGAATATACAATATTTGCAGTCATGCGTAATTCTCCAGCTCTTGACGTTTGCGAGAGCAAACAGGTCTCTGTACCTCGACCGAGGCTATAGGAAGGCCGTCGTTGTCGCTGAATATGTTACTTAGAGTGGGTCGTAAACCTTTACTGCCTGCCAGGTCCTCATGGGCAAAGATAGTGAAAGAGTGACGTGTACTCAGACTAATATTCACTTTTTTATGTATATTGCTGCAGAACAGCACGTAGTGCAGAAGCTGCTCTCAGAAATTACTTGTGAAGACTAGGAATTGCCGGGCTAATCTATAATATTTTTTTTAATATATATATCTTTATCGATATTTTCTCGGAACGTGCATATTTTTGTTACCTTAGCTGTGGAACGATATGTGCTACATAATCTATCTGCATGCAATATCTCTTAACCTTTGTCTGAAAATTCAACTCAACATGAAGAGAACATTCTGTTCAGAATTTGCAATATTGATATAGCAAAAAATTCATATATCGAGGTGAAATAATTTCCTTCTGAACACTATTGAAGCAAGCTCATGTCATCAATCCAGGTTACAAAAAGTAATTAAAGGCCCGTAAAATAAGTTGTAAAAAAAATTAGTTTTTTTTTTGTATGAAAGTGGTTTTGGCTGCTCGAGGATTGAGCAGTGACCCAGAAATACGTAATCACCCATTTTAACTTAAATAACAACATACCGGGACCGCACTTCAAAAAAAAATGCTAGCACAACAAAAAAAAGTGACGAGTTAAACGACAGTTTCAGACGCGCTAACGTTCCAGCGTCTCCGACCCCACCGCAGACGGCGGTAAACAAGGAAGTGGATGCTCGACCAGGTACCCTAACTCACAATTCACGCCCCTCGCGTCACTCGCGGCCTATACGTCCACACCAGAAGCCAGGACAGGACAACTTTAACACCCCACAAAAGCAAAAGGGGCAACAAGAAACGATACCCAGTCGATCGTTCAACGACTTCGAACGGGGTTCCGGGAACCGGGGAACCAAAGGGAGTTTTAGAAGATCGTTCCGATGGCTCCGATAACGATACCCGATACTCCAGCGACGCCTTTGCGCGTATACATCGTATCGTTATTAGGTATAGTTATCGGAGATTATCGGAACGAATCTACTAAAACTCTCTATTGGCAGCGTACGTCTTCGCCAGTAGCTAGAGAGGGCAACTTTAACACCCTATGAAGTCGCTGACCACACTACTAATACGTCATACAAAAGGCAGTCGTGTTCGGAGTACAGATATACTCCAAACATACACATGTGTGAAGCAAACATGCACAGAACATGCTTGGGTAGCATGCTCGATGTATGTTTCCGAACATCGTCCATGTTCGGAAACGTGCTTCGAGCATGCTACTCAATCTGTCATTAGTCTGCAGAACATGTCCGGTGGTTCTTTCATCATGTCTACAGAGACCATGTCCGCATATATATCTTGTCATCATGTCTGCAGAGACCATGTCCGCAGATGATTTTGTCATCATGTCTGCGGAGACCATGTCCGCAGATAATCTTGTCATCACGTCTAGAGACCATGTCCGCAGATAACTCTGTCGTCATGTGTGCAGCGGACGCCGTGTCTTTTGCATGATGTATGTACGAGCATTGTGACCGCGGCTTGAAGACAAAAGGGCAACAAGAAACGATACCAGTCGATCATTCTACGAATTCGAACGGGGTTTCTGCGAGCCGAGGGGCTAATGGTAGCGTACGCCAGAAGCCAGGACGGGGCAACTTTAACACCCCATAAAGACAAAAGGGCAACAAGAAACAACACCAGTCGATCGTTCTACGACTTCGAACGGGGTTCCGGGAGCCGTGGGGGCTAATGGTAGCGGTGTCCGCACAGCGAGCGCGGGAGGAACTGGACCATAGTGACGTAATGGAGTCGGGGCGGCGGCGGCGAAACAATGCGTCTCGGTCCGGTGAGTTTTTCTTACGGAAGCCCCCCGCCGGTCGTTCGTGCGGAATTATACAACCGCCTTGAATGGATCCGCTTTTGTGGATGCTGCATGCTAACTCCCACGACAAGCGAAGGCTGCCCGGTTTATTTCGGTTCGCTAAGTGGCCCCGTGGAAGTGCTCTGCACTGGATCAGTTTACTCGGCACGGCCTGCCCAGTAAACTGATTCAGTGGGAGCAGTTTGGGGCACGGAGCCTAAAGCCGGGGCCACACTGCTTATACATCATACAAAAGACGGTTTGCAAACAGATTCGAATGCGAGTCACTACGAGATCCGTGCTTCGAATGCCTCGTGGTAACGAGTTCAAGGGGAAACTTGGCAGGCGGTATTCGAGCCACGGATATCGGGGTGGCTGATGCCTGCAGACCGCCTTTTGTGTGACGTGTAAGCAGTGTGATTCCGGCTTTACGAGACTGTGGCAGCGTCATTGACCTTGTTGAACATGGAGACAAGAGTGCCCATCATCGCTTTCTACCTAAGACATGTGTGTCTGCACTATTGCAGCTTCTATAATTTTTTCTCTGGTATGCGTTGCACAAATATACCACCTGCGACAGTCCCAACAGATGTATTTTATATTATAAGCAGTAGTTTGAAAGGAAATACGAAACCCAGATATTTAGGAGCACACACATTGACATCATTTTTGTGGGTGGCTAACCTGATCTGATTGACCTTCTCTCATCTTTTATTGAGAAAAGACGAGACAAGGTAAGACGTAATGAGGTACTGTTAGGAGCAAATTAGAATGACAGAACAACTTTTTTCCCATCAGGACAAACGACGCTACAGCCGGAACACGTAACTTCGCAAACCCATCTCACCCTTCGAAAATACGTCGTCCCCTCTCACAGACCGCTGTCGGAGCTGGTTGACGAAACCCCAGCAGAGAGCCCAGCGAGGCAATAAACCTCGGCGACGGCGCATAATGAATAGCAACACCGTCGTCACACCGGCGTGATTGACGTAAGAGCTGCATCGTTTTCACACCCGTCAACGACCACAAAGCCTGCCAGTGATAAGAAAGGTCTTCCTCCCCCCCTTTCGCTCGACCACAATGGGCCTGACGTAAGCGGAACAAAAAAGATCCCCCGGCTATTTAATCCGCTCAATAATAAGCCGTGACCGCTGCCCCGTTTCCAAACCGAAATGTTGCCCAACGCGGAGTCTGCCGAGAAACAGTGGGTGCACTAATGGCATGGACCGCTGCTGCTTGCGACGTCCACGCAATACGGATCGCGTCGTTTTTTTTGTTTCCTTTTCTTCTTCTTTTTTTATTGTGGAGGAGAGGGGCTCAAGTTTGGAGGGGCGCCTCTTTCATTACCGGTGGTGAAGATGCCGCGGCCGGGCGCCTTCTCAGGTAGGGCGTCCTCCGGTGACATACAAACCGCGCTGAGATCTCAAGGTTTCGCTGCGGCCGCGCGCTGTATCCCGCACACAATGAGGAGGGGGTGCTTTCCCAGGTTCTTCCTCTGCTTTCCTTTTTTTTTTTTTGTCTATCCTTCGAGGATCCTCATTTTCTTTTGTTCTTTGTTTTCCTCTTGGCGGCGCAGACACTTAGAACTGCAATACTGCTTCGGACGAGGCTCGCTGTACACCGAAGCCGCTTGTAACAGCTGTTGTGACTTAGAAATCACTTTCGATGGCCTTTTTTCAACTCATTTACTTAGTTTGGCAAGAAAAGAAACAGCATTTTCCCTAATAAGCTTCAAATCGATGCTTGTACAAAAAAGTTACGTAATAAAATATCAACACGTAACGGTGCCGAAGACACCTTTTAAGGATTGTTTACGCATGTTAAGGTATCGATTCTTGAACCGGTTTAAGTTGTGAAAACTGAAAGCCTGATTCCTTTGGATTATAAAATAATGACCGAGGCAGGTTGAAGGAATAAGGGAGAGATGTGCATTTCTTTACGCGCTCGAGGGGTGATCAGAATTCTAGGACCTTTACTGGAGCGCGCGCTGTAAGTTCTAAGAAGATACAGCCGCCCTCCAATCTGTACCATGCTGAGCCATTGGCTCGTGACAGCTCGGTACGCCGGCGTCACACTGATTATACTTCATACAAAAGACAGCCTGCATACATCAGTCACCGTAATATCCGTGGTTTGAATGCCGCGTGCCAAGCTCCTCCTTGAACTCGCTGCCATGCGGCATTCGGAGCACGGATCTCGTGGTGACTCGCTTTCGAATCTGTTTGCAGGCTGTCCTTTGAATGATGTGTAAACAGTGTGACCCCGACTTGATAAATTCTGTGCTCCCGGGAACTAGGTCGAGACCTCCAATTTTCTTGTCGATTCCTGAAGTATACCTCAGCAAACAATC
This sequence comes from Ixodes ricinus, assembly GCA_037355805.1. NCBI lineage: Eukaryota > Metazoa > Arthropoda > Arachnida > Ixodida > Ixodidae > Ixodes > Ixodes ricinus. Next base: position 75,758 of record JAZHYW010036322.1, read on the forward strand.
ATCGCGTCCACACACTCGTCACATTTTTGGAAAACACTATAACTTTTAAAGCGACGTTGAGGAGCTTTAGTCGTGTTCTGTTCTCGCATAACGATATTCATATGTGAAGCTCGCACTGACACCTCCAAGCATGATTTGAAGAGAACGCCCTTTGCGGTTTCGGAGCGGATCTTCAAAGACGATTCGCTCAAACTCTCCCCTCGATAGAAAATAATAAAAAAAGAATACTTTTAGACCTTTGTTTCAACGAACCCGCAGACAACGACAATCAAACCATTACCTCGGCCAGTACGATGTTGACTAAAATGTCCGCCTACTTCCTGTAGCGAATTTCATTATGCCGTCAAGAATCGTTCAGAATAAACGGCTCCGCCACGTGTATATACCTGCGTATGTAATTTTCTAATCCCACGTAAATAGACACGAATAAAGAGGCCGTGTCCATATCGAGAGACCCATCATTGACCCACGAACCCGTTCAAATCGGTACACACACGACCCGCATCCTCCGCCAGAATTAAGCCGAAACCTCCAACGAGGCGACGTCCGTTCATCTTCAAAGAGATCAACTCGTGCAGCTCCGGAGCATAACGACGCGCTTTCTCACGCGGCTAGGTTCCTTCGAGACGTCAGTCAGATTCCTCCCGACAACTTCTATTCAGGCCAGAGCGAACGAGCTCCCCTAGCTCCACACTCCACTCCAGGAGAGTGGGCATAAATAAGCGACTGAGAACCGAAACGTCTCGAGCTCTCTAAAGTAGACAGCGCCAAACAGCGCGCCTGGGAGGCTGCCGAGTCCACCAGCCAACGCGGAAACTGAAGAAGTGGCCGGCTCGATTGTCTCGCGTCCGTGCAGTTGGGGGCTGACCTTTGAACGCGGTGGACTTTTCTTTCTCCGCCAACCTGCGCCGCACGGCGCATCTGCGGGTTGTGCTGAGCTCTGTTTGCTGGTTGTCAACGCTCGGCGAATTAAGCTTCATCTCATCGCGTTTCTTCTAGTTGCCTCGCGTGCGGAGGACCTAGGATGATGCTTCGAAGATGCGGGGAAAAGAAATTAACTGCTCCCGTTTTTAGCCGGGACTCTTTGAACTGTTTGTGTACCACTGTCGGCTCTCTCTAAGGTATTTCGGGCACTCCAGCGGAGTTCGCCGTTTGACATAATTGTGTTTGAATTAATAATCGCCATCGCCTTCGCATCGTTTCCTTTTTTCTTTTTTTATCACGTCGCTCCTTCGACGATGTCTTTGACTGCAAACAGGACGGCGTTTGGGGAGCGGTGTGCGCTTGAAGTGGACACGAAGGGTGTAATTGTTGCTTGTATTGCAGCCAGTGAGGCACGAGAGACTTCTTTCTCGTGTCCTATACTATAATAGAGTTACGTAAAAAATAATCGATCCTTTATTCTTGGCAGTGATGCTGGGGAATGTAAATTACTAATGGCTGAATGAGAATATCTCAGAAACAATACAAAAATAGGAGCCATACGAATTCCAAACTGCCGTAAATTAAGGCGTGCTCTTATAGAGGTATTGAGGTTTTGATGAGCGTCAATATAAAGGAAAGCCAATATTTGCGAATATGATTTGTTAGCGTCAATTTGAAACGTATGCCCATGCGAATGTTATTGAGCAATGCGTGCTAATTTTTACATCGACTCTCTTAATGATTCGTGTTCTCTTTGTGCGCTCCACGTACAAATATCTCAAACTCCCCATCATACCTTGGACGAGCGATGAACAAAATAAGCGCCAATGCAAACCAACTGAAATGAATTCTGAGGAGCAATCGTGTTTTACACGCGAGAAATATTATATTCAGTTGCCAGTCACGCAAAAACCCAACCGCAAACTACTCTATCGTCAATCAACGAGCGGGCAGCCCATACTTTTCGTGCTGCATCAGATCGACGCTGTAGTGGCTACAGTTCGTAACATATTCTAGAACGGCCGATGCTGGCCTACTGCCCCGAAATAGGACACGAAGATCTTCACCCCAACCAGCAGAGATCGCTCACAAGACGATGCGCTTTAGGCTGGAGCAAAAAGTGCCGCGGCTGCGTGTGTGTTCTGTCCGGCACGACCTGCCCTCCCCGAAAAAATTGCGCCAGACCGAAATCAACGACTGCACTCCTTTCTGGCGCAGAGGGCCGTACAAAACGGTATATGCACTTTGAAAAATATAAATAAATAGAGGGGGTGAGGGGGCGATGCGTGCGTAGGTACCGTTTAGAACGGCATTTTTTTTCCGCGTACGTGGGTTGGAGGGATGACGACCATCCGATTCGAGCCTTCGGCCCAGCATGATAACGAGCTTTGGCCTGACCTTCCTCGAACAATTTCCCAGCGACCGCTTTCTTTGCAGAACCTTTCTCGATGGTAAACAATATATAGCGATGCATTCCCGCATAGAGAACCCCAGATATAGAAGTGTGCATGCTGCTGCGTGTGGAGGAGCCAACGAAGGGGAAGACTGTCCCGCTATTCTTAAGTTCTCTTTCTCTCTGTTTTCTTTCTTTCTTGTTTTGGCCGCAGTTAATTATTCGATGGACGCATCCCTCGAGTCCAATCGGCCAACGATGCCGCTGCCAAAAGATAGCTGTTGCTGCGCTGGATGCACGATAAATCATCGCTATAATTCCCTGTCCCGTTCGGTCCAATGCCAAGATGACCGAAAACGATTTCCTCGATTATACTTTCCCGGAAACGCCATTGCATTCCAACTGGGCACTCTCTGCCCAGACGCAAATTAAGAATTCAGTCGGCTTAAGCGAGCCTGTGATTAGCCCGGTCCGTTATCCTTCCGGAAGGCCAGGCGACGGTTGCAACGGCGTGAGCAACCGAAGACAATGCAGCCCACGCATGGATGGAGCCACTATAGATACTTCGTAGACATGCATTCCATGCGGTCTCGGCAACTATAGATCTGGCTCATTAATGGTTGTTGCAATAAAACTGTTATTTCCATTCATGCTAGGCAAGGACAGCAGACGTTTGATGATTTGTTGTTCTACGGGCTAATGTTCTTTCCTGCTCCTTTGTTTCAACGATTGAGGAGCGCTTCCTTTTATGGTAGCGTATATTGAACACTTTTTGCCACCCCACGTCCATGTCCATGTCCCACGTCAATTTTCATGTCCCTCTTTCGTTATCGTAAAATAAGACACCAGCATGTTCAACCATCCATATGTCACAGGTGAAGTTGAACAAAAGGAAATGTCGCAATAGATGCTTCGACATTGCAGCTAAAAGGTAGTATACCCCGGTCGTACGTGCTTTGTTTGTTTCTCTGCGGCGTAATCGTGTGGGCGCTGTTATTTGCGAAGATGCAAATGAGGCACGTATTAATAGCGTTTTGAAACTAATTGTGCAGACGTCAAAACACGTCTGCCTATTAACATTTTTTTTTATTTCAGCCATTTGGGTGGTTCTACTGACCCTGTTTAAACATCTTGGATATCATTAGGCGCGTAGTTCTGAGCTACACGCAAGTCGCCAGTAAACCATCTTGCTGTCAACACACGTGAAGACCTCACTTCGCTACCTGTCTATAGACAGGTAGCAAAGTGAAGTCTTCACGTGTGGTCGAATACCTGAATCGGATGTACTGACTTTGCAGTCAAGGCTAACTCGTAGTGTCACGTATAGTAGATTCGCCTGCCTCGATCGTCATCACCCCGTACCAGACTTTACCAACACTGCGAAGAGTGGAGCAAAAAGTCATAACATCTTTGCATAGAAGAAATACTAGTACACAATAAAATATTCCTGCTGCTATAAGACGTTTACGAGTAGATCCTTTGGCGTCTCCATCTTGCTGCTGGTGTGGGCAGATCGTCTGATAGTCAAGCATTGCTGAGGCCGTGGGTACACCTCAGCAATACTTGACTATCAAACGATCTTACCACGCACCAGCAGCAAGATGGCGAAGCCTAGAGGTACTTACTTGCAAAACGTACTATAAAACGTAAACAAACAAAGAAAGCGATAACGCGATTTGTTTATCCATGCTTCTGTTTTACACCGGTTGTTCGTTGATTGATCATCGTCATTGACAAGAATAGCTCGTAGGGACAGCAATCAGGTGAAGGACGTTGCTCGCACCAGCGGCCTTTCCCCGTGTTAGCATGCACGGACAAACTCGAAGCGTGACTCCATCGGGTCCGCAATGCGTCGGCCGAAGCCGGACACCCCCCCACGACCGCATCCGCATGCCGGGTGATCGCGGCCTCGAATGAACGGAGATGCGAGAGGCCGTTAAGTGAATCATCGGATCGAAAATGCATAATCGTCACCTCACCAGTGAGCAATTCCTAAAAGCAGCCGTAGACTCCCGTCCGTTTTCCCCTCCCGAGTTGCAGTCAGTGTGAACCGCGTATACACGCATGACATTTATCGAGGCCTGACTGTTTCCTCCACGTCGTAGGTCATCGGCTGTACGTCTTAAAAGTTTAATTGCTGTGGCTTTTTTTTTTTTACTTGCTACACAAGCGTCAACGCCTTAAACTCTATGATGTATATGAGCAGTGTGATTGGGGCCTTAAAGAAGGCCTGAATAATTTTGTTTTTATTTAAAAGTATAGGCTCAACCCGGATAGAAGGTACTAAAACAACATGCTGATCTTCCACTAATCTCGGATTTGCAAAGGCGTACGACTGTTATATGCAACCTCGAATATAAAACGCGACGCGGGTAGAATTCACATCGGACAGGATATGCGATCCTGATCTCCCCGTATCGTGCCACGCGGCCGGAGGTGGGGAACATTTCGTACACACGCGCATAACGCGCGACGAATCAGGAAGGACTCTAAACCGCGCTATCCAGGACGACTCAAACAAGCTTCGGGAACGGTATAAAAAGTCACGATTTGAAACGGGGCTCCCAGCCACATATAGAAAAAATAAAATAAAAATAAAAGGTGTAAGTGTTGTCCCTTACAGGTGCGAAAGGAAAAACGAACATAAAATAGAAAAAAAAAAACAAGTATAAGGAAAAATAGAGGGACAAAATAAATACCAGGATAAGGCTCACGTTATGGAAATTCACGATTCGGATTAGGAAGCGGGAGAAGATGCCGTCGTGGTGACCTTTCCACTCTAGCAACGATCGAAGATGCAACGGCAACACGGCTCGACCCCTTTGCGTGCTGTTTATTTGGGACAAAAGGCGAAACCCGCCGCGACCCAAATTGGAGAAGCGAAAGTGAGAAAACCAGTTTGCGACAAATAAATAATAATCCATTCCCGATCCGGTTCCTCTGGCATCTGCAGCGAGGGACGTTAGGGAAAAAAAGAAAAACGTTTGCCGCAATTGAATGTCACCCTTCGTCTCCTGAGCTTCCACGTGAATCGGTCTGCTTATGGCCGACTGAGACGGAGAGTGACAAGTCAAAGAAGGGCGTCACTGAGTGTACAGGGATAAGGACGTTGAAGTTGTTTGGCGACCATTGTTGGCTGGCAGCTATATCGCGGATTAGGTACGTAAATACAAACGTGGAAGCATCGCCTTCTCGTGTCGTTAGATGAATACACATATAAAAAAGAAGAATATCTCGACATTTGAGGATAGTTTGGTTTTCTGGCACGTTTTAAGCAGACGACAGTTTCCTCGAGGTTCCCGCCCTTCTCAGCTTCGTGGTTCAATGCCCATGGGGGTGTTTGCGACGTTCAGAGTCGCGAACTCTTTAATCGTGAAAGTGCAGTTGAAGCAACATTCAAGGGTTGGTATCGAGAGTTCCACCAAACCGCATGGGAGGCAAGGACCCGAGTTTTGGTTGCGCTAGTGCTTCGATTCCACTGCTCGTGCAAACGCTGCAGTCTGCAATGCTGTGCTTTTGCGTCCAGGGTTTCGACATGAAGAAGAGCTTCATGGGACATGAAGTGGAGTGGTCAATATTTTGGTAGAGACGCCTTACCGTCTTTGAACTGGAAGAAGCGGAAGTAATGCAAAGATGCACGTTGGACCCTACAGAGTTTCGAGCTGGAGAAGGAAAATATATAAGCCACGAAAAAAAGAAAAGCGGCATTAGACAAACTATGTAGCATCGAAGTGAGTCACTAATGAAAGCACCAAGGGTCACTAGGTTTGGGACGACAATCAACGGAACACGCACCCCACATCGCATGTCGTTTCCAGATTGCGTGCGTCGGGACAATGGAACAAGGGCGAGCCACGCGAGATTCTCTTAGACCCCAAATCACACGCACTGTCGTTCATCGCACTTATCGTTACTGTCAACAACAGCTAGTCGATCTAGCGAGTCTTCCTTCCACCATAAAGAAAAAGGTCAGGACTTTCTGCATATTCGAGATCACAGGGGGTATCTCGACCAACCCGGAAGGTATGCCGCGGATGACGTTTCGCTTTTAGTGATAACATTCCGAGGGGAGGGAACCCAACACGCTCGATCCAGTCGCGCTGCCCAGGCGACCCAATACCAGCTCAAAAACAAGGCCTGCGCCTTTCCCCTTGACGTCATCAATGGCGGACCCACCCAGCACCGCCAAGCTGGCATCAGCATCTTCGACAGCGCGTATAGCAGCGTCTCACGACGAACGCGATGTATAGCATGCGACGACGCCTAGTCGGACGCATCCGCCGCTTTGCGGCCACTTTCGTCGGGCTTCAGCGTGTTTGCCGCTTGGGGTGAATCGGGGATCCACTAACGATGACGTCATGCAGCAGGCCTTGTCTCCGAGGTGGTATTGGGCGACCACCGGCGCGTGCGCGCGGAAGGCGTGGGTTGCGTTCGGTGACCGTGCCGGCACGGGCGTGCGTCCCCTCCGTGTTCGTCCCACTTCGTCGCGGAGGGGGGGGGGCGAAGATGTCTTCCGCGAGTCTTGTCACAGGGGGCCACGGGGACAGGCGGACATGCTTCGAGTCCCGCGGCGCAAGGGCCGTCCCGACTCATCGTCGTGAGTGCTCGAAGGGAACAACAACGACGAAAGCAAGAAAGTAAAAACGAAGTCGTGTGTGTTTCCGCTCAGTTCCGGTGGCGAGCGGGCACGCTCGTGTCGGTGTCTGTCACCGTGGATTAAGGTCTCTTGGTCCGCAAACATGTTTTTAATGACGCTGCGCTGGAATGCGAGGGAGGTAATGTCGCTGAGTGGGCTGGAAAACCGCGTACGAGATATACAGTTTCTAAGGCATGTTTTCGTTTTGAATTGTGTTCGGCCAATACACCGTTTTGATTTGCAGACAACTCGATTGTAACAGTTCCACCGTCACGAGTATGCGCCTTAGCTAAGGTCAATGCTGGTACAAGCTTTTCCAACCATGAGCTTTTCCGCGTTGTTCCCGTTGTCACATTAATAAGTCGCACACATTATTGCACAGGAGATCGAACTATAGGGGACGCTTTATCGAGCTTGTTGTCCCCACAGCCCGTTGTTTATTAACCCATTCGCTACCAAAGCCGGCAAATCGCCGGGCATGCCGTCAAGGGCCATATTGCCAAAGCCGGCGATTCGCCGGTCTGCATGAATTTCTCTTTTAAAGAGCCATTCATAGATGGCGTGCTATGTAGACTTGGGGTAGTGTAGTTGGATACATTGCCAACAGATGGCGAGGGTCCTTCTGTTCGCTCTGCTTGTTTGAGCTTGTTCTTTTGTGTGTCGTCTTCCCTCCTCGATCGTTGCCTGCTTGGAGAAGATGGCAGCGTCCAGTGTACGGTGTGGCCTTTCTGGCGATGAAATCGTAGATTTCCTCGTCAACAGCGATGATGACGCGACGTCTGGTGGTGATAGTGAGTTTTCCGAGCCTTCTGTCGACGACGGTAGCCATTCCGACAGCAGTTCTGAGTCCGGATCACGACAAGAGTGTACTGGTTGTGCGACGCCTAAGCGACCGAGGCTGGAGTGCTTCGATATCCTTCATATGAGGAAGAATCTGTGAAGGCCTAGTGATTTAAAGACTTAAACGAACCACTTAAGCACGTAAATAAACATGTTTTCTTGTTTTCTGCACTGAGTTTTGCTGTAAAAGCTTATTATACAAGTAAAACAGTAATGCCTAGTGTGGCCCTGTTTTAAGAGAAAAACGTGCGGTACGGAGGGCCCGGCAGCGCGTGACGCGTGCGGTAGCGAATGGGTTAACACAATATAACAAAGCTTTTAAACCTCGCATAGCAGGGTCTGGGCACGAGCGCTTCGCTCTGACCTGTGCTTTAGACGCACGAGGAGCGGCCTTCGAATCGTCATCTTCGACTTCTCGGATAAGAAACAAACAAGAAAATATGTTTTGCTGTCCCCACAGCTGAAGAGTACCACTCGATGCGTGACTGTTGAATATCCTCCCCAACACAACGGTGGATTCATGAGATTCGACCAAACATCCTCAGATTCGGGCAGATGTGACATTCATTTTCAAGTCTTACTGGGCAGATAGACACCCGCGAAAACTCTGTGCTTTAGACGCACGAGGAGCGGCCTTCGAATCGTCATCTTCGACTTCTCGGATAAGAAACAAACAAGAAAATATGTTTTGCTGTCCCCACAGCTGAAGAGTACCACTCGATGCGTGACTGTTGAATATCCTCCCCAACACAACGGTGGATTCATGAGATTCGACCAAACATCCTCAGATTCGGGCAGATGTGACATTCATTTTCAAGTCTTACTGGGCAGATAGACACCCGCGAAAACTCAGTGCTTTAGACGCACGAGGAGCGGCCTTCGAATCGGCATCTTCGACTTCTCGGATAAGAAACAAACAAGAAAATATGTTTTGCTGTCCCCACAGCTGAAGAGTACCACTCGATGCGTGACTGTTGAATATCCTCCCCAACACAACGGTGGATTCATGAGATTCGACCAAACATCCTCAAATTCGGGCAGATGTGACATTCATTTTCAAGTCTTACTGGGCAGATAGACACCCGCGAAAACTCTGTGCTTTAGACGCACGAGGAGCGGCCTTCGAATCGTCATCTTCGACTTCTCGGATAAGAAACAAACAAGAAAATATGTTTTGCTGTCCCCACAGCTGAAGAGTACCACTCGATGCGTGACTGTTGAATATTCCTCCCCAACACAACGGTGGATTCATGAGATTCGACCAAACATCCTCAGATTCGGGCAGATGTGACATTCATTTTCAAGTCTTACTGGGCAGATAGACACCCGCGAAAACTCTGTGCTTTAGACGCACGAGGAGCGGCCTTCGAATCGTCATCTTCGACTTCTCGGATAAGGAACAAACAAGAAAATATGTTTTGCTGTCCCCACAGCTGAAGAGTACCACTCGATGCGTGACTGTTGAATATCCTCCCAACACAACGGTGGATTCATGAGATTCGACCAAACATCCTCAGATCCTGGGCAGATGTGACATTCATTTTCAAGTCTTACTGGGCAGATAGACACCCGCGAAAACTCTGTGCTTTAGACGCACGAGGAGCGGCCTTCGAATCGTCATCTTCGACTTCTCGGATAAGAAACAAACAAGAAAATATGTTTTGCTGTCCCCACAGCTGAAGAGTACCACTCGATGCGTGACTGTTGAATATCCTCCCCCAACACAACGGTGGACTCATGAGATTCGACCAAACATCCTCAGATTCGGGCAGATGTGACATTCATTTTCAAGTCTTACTGGGCAGATAGACACCCGCGAAAACTCTGTGCTTTAGACGCACGAGGAGCGGCCTTCTGAATCGTCATCTTCGACTTCTCGGATAAGAAACAAACAAGAAAACATGCTTTATGTCCCCACAGCTGAAGAGTACCACTCGATGCGTGACTGTTGAATATCCTCCCCAACACAACGGTGGATTCATGAGATTCGACCAAACATCCTCAGATTCGGGCAGATGTGACATTCATTTTCAAGTCTTACTGGGCAGATAGACACCCGCGAAAACTCTGTGCTTTAGACGCACGAGGAGCGGCCTTCGAATCGTCATCTTCGACTTCTCGGATAAGAAACAAACAAGAAAATATGTTTTGCTGTCCCCACAGCTGAAGAGTACCACTCGATGCGTGACTGTTGAATATCCTCCCCAACACAACGGTGGATTCATGAGATTCGACCAAACATCCTCAGATTCGGGCAGATGTGACATTCATTTTCAAGTCTTACTGGGCAGATAGACACCACGCGAAAACTCTGTGCTTTAGACGCACGAGGAGCGGCCTTCGAATCGGCATCTTCGACTTCTCGGATAAGAAACAAACAAGAAAATATGTTTTGCTGTCCCCACAGCTGAAGAGTACCACTCGATGCGTGACTGTTGAATATCCTCCCCAACACAACGGTGGATTCATGAGATTCGACTCAAACATCCTCAAATTCCGGGCAGATGTGACATTCATTTTCAAGTCTTACTAGGCACATAGACACCCGCGAAAACTCTGTGCTTTAGACGCACGAGGAGCGGCCTTCGAATCGTCATCTTCGACTTCTCCGGATAAGAAACAAACAAGAAAATATGTTTTGCTGTCCCCACAGCTGAAGAGTACCACTCGATGCGTGACTGTTGAATATCCTCCCCAACACAACGGTGGATTCATGAGATCTGACCAAACATCCTCAAATTCGGGCAGATGTGACATTCATTTTCAAGTCTTACTGGGCAGATAGACACCCGCGAAAACTCTGTGCTTTAGACGCACGAGGAGCGGCCTTCGAATCGTCATCTTCGACTTCTCGGATAAGAAACAAACAAGAAAATATGTTTTGCTGTCCCCACAGCTGAAGAGTACCACTCGATGCGTGACTGTTGAATATCCTCCCCAACACAACGGTGGATTCATGAGATTCGACCAAACATCCTCAGATTCGGGCAGATGTGACATTCATTTTCAAGTCTTACTGGGCAGATAGACACCCGCGAAAACTCTGTGCTTTAGACGCACGAGGAGCGGCCTTCGAATCGTCATCTTCGACTTCTCGGATAAGAAACAAACAAGAAAATATGTTTTGCTGTCCCCACAGCTGAAGAGTACCACTCGATGCGTGACTGTTGAATATCCTCCCCAACACAACGGTGGATTCATGAGATTCGACCAAACATCCTCAGATTCGGGCAGATGTGACATTCATTTTCAAGTCTTACTGGGCAGATAGACACCCGCGAAAACTCAGTTACAAAAGTATCACAGGTACTGAGCAACTTTTATTATATTTACGACTTCCTTGTAACGGCAATATATTCTTACCAAATTTGATAAAAACTTGCTTAGGCCAAAGCTAGTTTGACCTTAAAAATCTAAATTAAAAAAAGTTTAATTGTATAATAACTTTAATAAGGTTATTACCGTTTTAGTTATATTGTATCAAACAATTAAACGACATATTTACTTCGTAAATATTATATGGCAGTCGTAATTATTTTTTTGAGATTTCTTCGCGTGAAGTTTTTATACCGGTGAAATAAAACAAAATTATTGATGTTTTCCACTGTGCTAAGAAGGACCTACCAGGACCCGGAACGTTTCTTTCGAGCCTACGATCGATACAAAACGCCTAAACCATCGAGGGCAATCATGTTTGGCATTTATTACTAGGGAGTGTTTGCTTTTCTTCCCAGGTTAGTTCATCGTTCGCTGGCATATACAAACATTGCGGGGATATTTTACTAAGCTATACAATCTGGCACGGATTCAATGATTCCGGGAATCAATTTGTACGTAGGACAGTTTTTCGTAACTCCCTTTGGCAGATGAGTCGACCAGCCCTCAACCTTTCTTCAATTAATTCTCGCTCTATACTTTCTCGACCTCCCACCCATAAGCATGGCTTACATCCGCTAATAGGAACTCATTAAGGAACAGCGTCACGGATCCATCGGCAAGCCTCTGGCCGCACCTAGGAACATCCCAACACTGAGACTACAAATCTCGAAACTTATTGGATATTCTCCAAGCAGAACTCCGCTTCGGAAAAATAGGTCGTGCTCCAATGACACGTCATTAAGCCACTATTTCAGCCGTCTCCGTTCATTAGGCTCACGGCTGGCGCCGGCACTACCAGATTTGTACGCGTTACTGAAATAAAGTAACTAAATGCCATTGCTTGTTACTTAGTAAAAAGAATAACTGACTAAGTATGTTACTCGTTACTGTGATTCAACAAAACCTCGTTACATCAGTATGAAAGTAACGCGTTATCTTCACAGAACTCTGAAAGTATCGTTTTTATGGACCAGTAGCCGCTTCCAATATTTATCCTCGTTAATTATTCATTGCTTCTTAACGCGTTCGTTTCTTTTTATGATCTATTTAGAGTTTTCTCGTCGTGCAAATTTCTGCAGGCGCAAGCTGCGGTACAGAAGATCACTGGGCCTTTTCTGTTTATAATTGGCGCGATAAGAACACGCACCAAAACATGACGAACACCATGACGTTGCGCTTTGACGCTGCCTTTCCTCCTCTCTTTCCTTCTCTCCCACGGTGAGGAGGATCTTCTGCCTTGCAGAATCTCGAGTCTGGTGGTCGGCCTTTGAGCAGAAACGAAGTACAAATACCGTTACTCGTTACTTCATCGAAGAGTAGCGAAAATAAGTTACGTGTTTTTTTTTCTTTTAAAAAATAACTTGGTCGTTACTTGGTTACCGAAAAAAGTAACTAGGTACAAGTAACGCGTAACGTTCAAGTCTACGCTGCGCACAGCGAAGCGTGCCCAAACCATTGCCGCCGAAGGAAAGGGAAAAAGGAACGAGGAGAGGAGGAAAACTGCCGCAAGCGGGAACCCTTTCTTTCTGGGTCGTCGTCACGGGGAAAGGCTGAATTCGTGAGAGGCATTGAGAAATAAAAACCAGCCGGCTTGCCTGCCCGCGCACACGGACGCTGAATTAGGTAACTCCCTGCCCAGAGACGGAGAGAGAGAAAAAAAAGAAGGAAAACAAAAACTAAACAGAAAGATGAGCGAATACGGAAAGTCGAATAAGGGAGCGCGATAAGCAGAAAGAAAATTAAAATCGGTAGCGGGGGTATTTATTAAAATTTTTTTGTTGTCTTTCTCCGGAAACGTGATTGGGCTTAGCAAGTGGTCGTCCTTTAAAAATAGCGCCGGATCAAGTTTTGACGCGATTCTCGGCCGATGCGATGAGTCGTCCCGTTTCTAAAGATGTCCGGTCTGGTGCAACGTCGAGAGTCACCTTCGCAGAGCTATATTTCATCTAAGCGAACGGGCAGTAAAACGCTACTCCGTGTTTCCGTGCGATGGATGCGAAAAATGCTCGAGGTCACGAACCATAACTGTTTCTTGCGCGCGTTTCAAAATATTGCGGTCTTGGAAAGGTATTCTTCCTGGTGTACTTATTTATAAACCCATACGCTCGCAGTTCCATAGAAGAAAAAATAGTTGAGTAACACGTTTTATGCGCCGTGACCCATAGGCTAGCGGTCGTTTCGTTGAATATAATCAATACTGAGTTGTAAATCGCACGCGAATTTGAAAACTCTTCCGACCTCAAAGCGCAGTAGGTGAAAAAGGGTCCTAAATCAAGAATAGATCCGGAATGAAAAAAGCAAACAAGGCCGGATGAAAGTTTCTATATGCGCAAAAATAGTTTAAAAAAAACTAGTACAAACAAATCAGCGTGTCTAAGTACAGTCCTGTCTCGTTCAAGTATACGATCGCGAGCTCCTTTTTCCGCGCAACCAACCTTCGCCACGAACTCTGACATCCAGCACCAAGGCGGTCGCTCGCTTGTAAACTACCAAGTTGGCACAGGGGGCCAAAGGCGAGACCATAATTGAGGAAAGAAATGATAAAAAAAGCCGCCCAAACGCATTTCGAACATCCCGTTCCCTCACGCGCAGAAACCAGCGAGACTCTGCAGAGGCCGCCAATCAGCACGCCGCCTTGCCAGTGACTCGCGATGCCAAAAAGTCAGTCGGAAAAGACCCGCGATCCAACGGTTCATCTTCCCTGGCTGGCAGTCGCCTCGAGCAACACCACTTAGAAGACGAGGCCTGATCAATGACGTCGACGTTGGTGGCTTTCCGATTCGCTCCAAGCGGCACATGCTTGCGTCGCGCTGGTGCTGACGCAAGCTGCGAGTCGCTGCGTGGGCCCTCTACTGATGACGTATGGGAACATACGGCGCAGGCCTTGCTTTCTAGGAGGTACTGCCTTGAGGCCTTCCAGAAAACGGGTCCCTCAGAACGGATCGCATCCAGGTTCAAAGTTGAAGAAGCGACCACTACACGCATGGCAAATATCTAACTGTGTTTGTATCTCCGGCGATTCTCGCTGCTGGCCTACAGAGCGGGCAGGCTTGCCCAGCGATGGAGCTTCCTGCTTTCTGTTTTTGTTTCCCCCTCTCTCTCTCCGAGGGTCTTCTCGTCAAGTCTCGCGAATGCCCGGTTTGGTTGGAGGCGTCGTGACGTCCTGATGAATCCTCAAGCCGGAAAGGGGTATCCGAATAAGCCTTCCGTCGGTGTTTTTGCCGTGTCCCGAAACACGACGAGAAAACTCGCGCCCCACTATAGCCACGCCGTGGCCCGAGCATCTTCGGTGGAAAATAGCTGGCGGCCGGCCGATTGGGTTGTGTCTATATCTACTGCTCGGAATAGCCGAAGGCACGCCTTCGATTCGACGCCAGAGAGTGAATGGTGGGCAACGCGCTCTTGGTTTGGGTTTGGCACGACCGGTTTTCTAGGGATCCTTAACGATAAACAAACATACTACACACACCTAATGGTCTCTACGTTCGCCTTATCGCCGTGATTATTAAACCGAAGTAAGTATGTTTGCGTTTCTCCGGAATTAGGTCGCGTGGCGGGACTATAGCCACTCGGATGTTTAGTAATAGCGCAATTGAAAGCTGCGTTTTTTTCTCTAGTAGCGGCAGATGGGCTGCATTTACACGGATGCGACCCGTAGTGCATCGAATGGAAATTTGGCTATTTCGATCGGTAGCACATGGGTAGAAAAGGAAGA
>JAZHYW010036325.1:0-125195 GCA_037355805.1 Ixodes ricinus
GACCACGAGCGCTTGGTTCGCAATGACAACACCGCGGCCATCTACAGCAAACCCTTCAAAGATATCCTCACGCGCGTTGTAGCTGATGTGTTCTTTGAGTGAAATCTCGTCGATTATCACTGAGACGACCCTGTCGGCTAGCTCCAAGCTCTGTGACTTAAGACCTAATATCTTAAGAACCGTATCGTTTAGTCCCTCCTTCACTTGAAGAGCCTGCAGCCAGCTTCGGAGAGATCGCTCGCAGGGGAGGCAAAGCATCTTTTGTAGCATTCGGTATGCACTAGGCGAGCAATAGTGGAGAGCCAATGCAAAGTTTTTGTCGTGCTCCGAATAACGTCTGCCCTGTTTCTTGTGTGCGAACAGTTTTAACTGATCCAACAAAAAGCTCCCCGAAGGGCAGTTTTCAAGGGTGTCCTTTAGTGTTTTGGCTTCAACCAAGTTGGTGTGCAAAGTATTGACCTCGCCCTTGAGCCTTGCAACCAGTCGTCTTTGTTTGCTGGCATTTTTGTTGGCCTGGCGAAGTTTCGTCTGCAGTAGATGTATTTGTTGCTGACGTTGGCGCTCCGTTCTCTTGGGAAGCCTAGCATCCCGCAAAGGCCCTGCATGAAAGGCGGAACCGTGAACGCATTTTGAGAGGAACATAGAAGAAATGTGTCATTATTTTGGGCGAGAACGTTTTAGAAACAGTGTGTTCGAGAACAAAGCATACCCGAGCTTTCAGCAGATGTACTTGCTTGCGGTGGGAACTCCGGCAGGTCAAGCGGGAGGTTGTCGGGTTCTGGCAATTCGGCATAGCTCCGTTCAACAACATTTTGCTCAGGTGAATGAAGCTTGAGGGAGGGTATCGCAGTCTTGTTCAGGCTGGATCAGACACGGAAGCCATGTTAAAGTGAGAGTGCTTTATTTTATGCTACACAAGTTCGTTCAGAAAGCGTGTGGCATTTTACCAGCAGAACTACGTAAGCCCAGCCACGCGTTACAAATGTTAACAGAGCACTAGAGACAAAAAATGAAAGCCGTTGACAACTCCCTATAACGCCGAATTGGAGTGCACCTTTTGAGGAGGAGGAGGGGAAGGTACGGAGAGGGGGTTATGCCCCTCCTCCTCTCCTGCTCGCCCCCATTTAGGGGAAAATATTCCGCTAGATTTAGCGGAAAATTATATCGCTAAATTTAGTGGGGAAAATTTTCCGCTAATTTAGCGGGGAAATTTTTCCGCTAAATTTAGCGGGGATTTTTCTGCTAAATTTAGCGGGGGAAATTTCCGCTAAATTTAGAGGGGAGATTTACCCATCATGCACCACGCGGTTACGCCGATGGCGACGGCGACGGAGACGCCGACGCCGACGCCGCTCAAGACGGAAACGGGCGCCTAAGAGCTGTGCTCTAAAAGGCGCGAGATGATAAGAATCAACATTCACTGAGTTTACATCGCTTTTATCACTACTGAAACTAACGTCTTTAGTATGAAACTTAAATGGCCCCTCATATGATTTATCGACTGGTCGAAAAATTGCGCTATATAGACCTCAGGCAATGTAGCAACACGGAGAAAAAAATCATGGTGGCAAACTTCGCGTTTATTTCGGAAGTTATAAGCAACTTAATATCACTCAAACCGCGATGCATACGGCACAGCCAATAGCAGGCGCGAAGTGAGATACGCCTCTTAGAGGGCCGACCGTGCCGTCTCTGTTTGAGAGACGGCACGGTCGGAGTGGGGCATTATCGCCGAACCTGTTTTCAATTTGGCGCCGCGGAATTCAGACACCTTCAGTCCGAGCGCAGTGGACGCCACGAGGTATTCCAGCCGATCCAGCGCCGGGAGAAAATCTCGTGACCTGCCGGTTGGGCAGAGCGACGCAGGGAGCTCAAGGTCACATGACACTCTCTCCACGCTGGATTGGCTGGGATGGCTCCTAGCGTCCGCTGCGCTCGGACTGAAAATGAAACGGAGTATAGCGCCGAAAAGTGTTGCGCTGCTGCGCTGTGTGGCGGGCTCAATGACTCCTTGCGTCATTTTTCGAACTCTATTTCTTTACTTTCTAGCTCTCGGAGCTGAATAGAAACTACATACATTTACAAAAAAAAAATCACAACATCTCCACGTGGTGAATGATGTTGATTGGGGCGAAGCTCTGGTGGTGCTGAGGATACTGATTTTATTGTTCATAGGTAATGCTGATGGTGCTGATTTCTTTTTATTGCTCATAGGTAGTGCTGAGTTCCGGGTTGCGTTTCGACTTCGTTATTACTGCTTTATGGTGGGTGAAATGCAGAGTCAGTTGTTCCGTGAAGTTATAAGCCGTGGGAACGCATCTTCACCGCTTAAGTCAACGCTCCATGTCAGAAAGAGAATGTGTGGTATGGAACGCGGTTATATACGCATTTGAGCATTTGATCGCAGCGCCCTCTCGTCTATAAACGTTGAGCCAATGCATGCAAAGTTTAACGGGATTATATGCGCATTCGACCGCAGCGTTCTCTCCTGTATAGACGTTGAGCGGCTACATGCAACGTTTCATTCATGACAGACAGATGGGATGGCAATCGATGTGAGCACGGACGCCGGACGAATGGACAATGCTAGAACCTAAGGAGCTTCGCCCCTAATATTTGTAGATGTAGTCACTCTACGGCAAGCAAGTTAGTCAGCTCTTCGCGCACCTCGTGCTTTTGTTTACCCTACAGACGCGCTGACGTACTGTTATTCACCCCTCTTCTCAACCAATGACGGTGCGCGCTTTTCTGCCTCGTCGTCGCGCGTTCCGTGCGCGTCCTTCATGTTGCGCGCTGATTGGAGCTCCCTTTTTGTATTTAATTCTTTACGATGGCTCCTGATAACGCTCGTATGCCCGGAAGACACGTTTTGGTTCACGTGCACACCGTAGAGGCTACTAATTGTATAAAATATTCGAGATTTTTATTATTTCGACAGTGTCCATTACGTGACGTCAGGCCCGACGAAAATGACAAAACGCGAGAAAAGTGTTGCCATCTTTATACAGTCGTATTATTTTCCTCGAGTAATAATGTTTATTGCAAAAACTTTTGTGATTCCATTCCCTCTACACATTGGGGAGTAACATATAAAATATGAAGACAAATAAAACCAAATAAAACTGTTGACCGAGCAGGCCTGCATAATCATATCTGAATAGGCCAAAGTACGTCTTCAACTAAGAACTGGCCAGTTAATCAGGTGCAACTGTATAATTCAATGCCGAAAAATTGTGTCAGCTTGAACAATAGAGCATTATTACCCCTTTCCGATAACTTCAATAATGATATTAACACTATATGGGCGCCTTGGTACTACACCGCACTGTCTTTGGGTACAGTCATCAGAGTGCTAAACAACCTGTCAAAACTTCCCAACGGCAGGCGCATTTGACGTAATTCAGATATCTTTTTTGACTACATTCTTAAGACTGCCACTCGTTGGCTACATTTACAATTGTTTCGCGCTATACAATATTGACTGTATAATGCTATATGTTTCCCACTTACCCTTGAGTCTTTAGGTTTGGGTTGTTGTAGTCACTGCTCAAGAAGTGGTCTGAGCAAACTCTGAAGTTCTTGTTGAGGTTTGCTGAACCGTGACTTTTCAGCCGTGCAGCTAGGTCAACTCGTTGGCACCTCTCGACCCATTCTTTGCACCTGTAGAATTGAACATAAATAATTTATAAAATATAGAACATTGTCTAAAATGAAGTTAGAGAATATAGTACGCACGTACCTTTCCTCATCCCGAGGGAAGCGGAAAAACGATTTTACTCTCCCTTTCTGCTTGCCGTAGTTTTTGCAGTGCAGCACGGCGCAGATAGCTCCTGCCATTTGTAACCACTGGAGAGGCACTCAGGTGAATGCGGTAGCTCAAGCACTTCTCTGATCGTGCGGCAGTTGCATTTCGAAACGCGCTTCAGACAGTAATTAGGGAGTTTGTGTGACCGGAACAAATCTTGTGTTAGCAGACGACCGGAAGACGCGCCCCTTCCGCGGCTTAAAGGACACATGAAAAGAAAAAAAACTTTTTTTTAAACAGCCGGGTTGAGAAAAGGAAGTCATAAAACGAATTTACAACGAAAAATAAAATTTTTTAGAGCTATATTTACGGCGCTATACGAATTTGTAGTTGGCGCCCACGGGCGCCGCGGAAAAGTGGCCCATATTTATCACGTGACTGGCCCCTATTTGTCACGTGGTACTTGCGCTCTTTCGGAAGCTTCCTATAATCTCGAAAAGTTACTTATTCATGTTCGTTTGAAGTGCAACAAAAAACAAAGATTAATAAGTAACTTTAAGAGCCCAAATGAAGCTTTTGAAAAAGCGCAAGCAGACGTGATAGACCTGCGCGCCGGTCAGATGACGGCGGCGGCGCCCCGAAGCAGACGAACTTGTGCGGCGGCGGCGACGGCGGCGTGGAGAAACGCGTTGAAGCGGCGGCGCAAAACGCTCAGCGTGCGGCGGCGGCGACGCACAGGTCTACCACGTGACCAGCGGCGGCTCCCTCGGGCGCCAACTACAAATTCGTTTTGCGCCGTAAATATGGCTCTAAAAATTTTCTTTCTTCTTTGTAAATTCGTTTTATGACATACTTTTTCCATCTAGGCGGTTTAAAAAAATGTTTTTTTCCTTTGCATGTGTCCTTTAAGGTCGTCTGCCAAAAAAATAATAAAGCCTACTTATTTTTTCCCGGTCAAATGTAACACTTCCTTGTGGGTTAATTTAAAAAAAGAAAGTGAACAAATAATTTCACCGTAAACTTAAGCGGAACTGAGCTATGTAGACCCATTCATATGTTGCATTGTTCGTTTCTGGGATGTAAGCCATAATTGACCTAATAGAAGTTCGTCTGCTAAAACGCGTCCTCGTTCTCGCCGCCCACGAGACTGAATTCGTAGCAGATGGCCAAGCTTTCTTCGGTTTGTTTGGCAGACGACTCATGGATATAATTTTGTTTTATTTCCACCAGTAAATGACGCTCCGTAGTAGACGTACCGCCATCGTTTGCACGCGTTAGCAGACGGCTTATCAGGTGACGACATTTTCTTTCGTTGAGTTTAAGCTAGGCTTGGAAACAAGAACCGTGGAGTGCGGTCCGAACTAATGGTTAAGCCAGCGCATTAAAATGAGGTTGAAATGAACTGGCGCAATAGCAGTTCATACCAAAAAGCACGCCAAATCGTGTCGAATATGTAAAAAACAGATTCCCCAAAATCGAACAGTGGGCGATTGGGCTTTACATGTACGCTGTTATAATTTGTTATAATTTATAAAGCATGCGCGTTTACGCGGACACGTATCATTGTTTATTTCTTTGTTACTTTATATATTTATTTGAGATGGATTTGTGCACAAATGTCTCAGGGGATACATATATATATCTATAGAAGGGCAGCCAAAATTGCTGGTTTGTTATTATTCATTATATAAAAATAGGAAGGATCGCCTCAGGCAATGAACCTTTCCCAGGTCTGCTTATGCGCACGCGCTCAAATATTTGGTATCCTTGTTTTGTGGCGTAATTTATAGCCAGTACGTTTCTGAACTCATGGTAACGGGCGTTTTGAATCGCAACGTTCATTATTTTACAGCGATAACTGACTGTATTATGGACACTTCGTGGGGTTTTTGATGTATGTTGTCTGTCGTAACCGCTATTGACAGCGCATGCGTCGGGGCTTCTCTCTTCCCTGGCGAGGAGTTCTCCTGCGAGCATTCTTGCATGCTTGCATCCTGCCCCTTCCTCTCCCCCTCCTCTCGCTCCGGCGCAGGGGCTTTCTGGGTTCTCCATGCATTCCTCCCGCGCGCGCGCGCGCGGGGGGGGGGGGGGGCATTATGAACAGTGCACGCGCGAACTTCCTCCAACTTGCTCGCATGGAGGGCTCCCGGCCACCTCTGCTTCGTCGCGTCGAGGGCGCGCGTAGACCGAGAGACAACGAGAAGACGAGAGGGGACTCCGAAGCGCAGCAGTCCGACGGTGTTCAGGCAGCTCTGCTAGCTTGGCCGCTCTGCAGAAAGGGCCGACTAGGACACGAATGAACATGCGGACAGACGACGAACCCCGATGCCCCTTTCATGTATACCTGAATTCTTTCATCCGCATTTCCTTCCCGTAGAGACGGCGGTGAGACGGGGGACCTGGTTCACGCAAAACAATGTCGTAACCCGCCTCGGCGAGAACAACGTCGCATGTGCATTGAAGTACCTGTTCACCCCTGCCGTTACAGTGTCGGAAAATATTGCCAAACACTACAATGAGAG
Organism: Ixodes ricinus; assembly: GCA_037355805.1. Classification (NCBI taxonomy): domain Eukaryota; kingdom Metazoa; phylum Arthropoda; class Arachnida; order Ixodida; family Ixodidae; genus Ixodes; species Ixodes ricinus. Next base: position 6,268 of record JAZHYW010036325.1, read on the forward strand.
AAACATTGTACACCACTGTCTTCACAGTTTCCGCCAATATTTCTCCCGCATTGCCCGAACATCACACAGCTATCGCTGTCACTTCTTCGCTGTTACGATCGGCGACCGGCCGTCTGAGCCGTTGTTGACAGAACACGTCGCCTGGCGCCGTATTGACGCCGCCACACCTGGGAGCGGAGCTGAGCCGGACTCTTCTCTCTGGCTGCGGGGGTCAGTCGATCCAGGAACCAGGTGCACTGCCGGGAGAGGATTCCGGGTGACAACGCCGACGGCGGGACTTCCGGGCGAGTACGTTCAGCCCAGGTTTTCGTCCGGCGCCACTTGCGGATTATCCCGCTAAACCTTTCCTGAGCCTCGACGCCGCATAAGGAGGGGATCATCTCCTTCACGGCCAACGTCTCGAGCTGACAGCGGACCCTTTGTCACCGACTCCGGGCGCGGCTTTTCGAGGTCAAGAGTGCCCCGGCGCCGGATTGGGAAGCCCGTCCCACGCTGCAGTATGTGCGTGCGTGCTCGTGAGGACGAGTGGGGGCGGGGCCTGAACCTGACGTTCGTTGGCAGTTCGGCCACCATTGGCTGTCAACCACTGGAGCACCGACAGCGATGCTATAAAAAGATCGAACGAGAGGTCGCAAGTGTGCTCTCGGACGATAGTGAAACTTCTGTAAATATGTAATTAAACAGAATTTATCGTGAGACACCCTCCCGGCTCCTGACGTCCCTGCCCGGAGTCGGCCTGCGATTCCTGTCCTCGCCTGGCCAGCCTGAGGCTGCTTGGGGAACAACTACGGTCACAACATCGCACATTGTGGGCGAAAAGGCGCCAATTTCGGTTTGTCATTGGACTATGTAGACGTTTTTTATGGTGCCTAGAAAGCAACTACGGAGCTGTCGTTTTGCAGGTATTTTTCTAGCATTGGTGGATAAATAACGACCAAACTTCATTGATCTAACTCATTTACGTGATCACAAGATTAGAAATTCAGAAGTCGCTTACTGGATCGCAGATTTCTCCTTTACTAAGAAAGTTAGGAGTACCATTTTTCCCTTCATAGTGTAACGGATGTGGGCTTGTTCTGTATGGGGCCCCCTTTCCTTTTTGCGATTTGAAAGTTAGAATAGGCTTAAAAATTAAAACATCATTTTAACAAAGCAGTGTAATTTCGGGAGGAACGGCAGCGTCTTTCCGACGCTCCGCGTTTCTATTGAGTGTCCGGGGTTCGGCGTTCGAACTCCGATATCTCTGGTGCATTCATGGCGATATAGAGGGGCAATGGCTCATTTTGAGCGCTTCGAGCCGACGATGTGTACTGAGTTTCGGAGAGGCGGTCATGAGCCTAACTTACACCAAATTGGGGAGTCTGTCCGCTCCCATCCCTCCAATCAGTGTGCCTACCACCTTCGACGTCACGGAGAGCGCGCTTTTCCTTGTTTTTGCTTCTTGCATGCAATTTTGATTCGCTTATATCTACCTTAATAACACGAGTTTTGGCAAAATAAGTTTTTACGTGTTTCTAGGTTGTCTTAGCTCTTTATCAGTCGAAGTACTAAACCAGTCTAAAAGGATTTGCGCGGTCCCTCTAAATACTGAACGTCTGCAATTTAATAGAGAAAGCAATCTCAAATTCGATATTCGTATGGTAATTTCGACTTCCCTTGGTCTTCGGCTATACTGACAGCCGCAGTAAAAGAAATGTGAACTCGAAACAAACCGCGAGGCCCTGTCAACATTCGGACTTAGCTGAAACAGGCTCGACAAATACCGCCCGACGGTCCCCAACCGTACACTCCCGAACATATTAAATCTGTTTTATTGGTCGATAGCACCCACCGAGAAGGCTTTCGCTTTCGTTAAAAACTACCGAGTGCAAGTCGGCTGGCATTGAGGCCCCTCTCTGTAACCCCTTGTCTTCCTCTAATTTCTTTTATTGATCTTCTGAACTCACGACAAAAAGGCAAAAGAGAACCGTGCCAGTTTTAGAATGCAGGAAGGGTCCAAGTCGATCCGAACGTACATTGGAACAATCAGAAAGTTCCCTGTGCTGCGAAGTGCAATCTGGGACTCGAAGGAGGTGTTGTGGAAATTTTCAAGTCTAATCAATCCAATTTGACCCCCGAATGTGCAAGCAGCATGAACTCGTCAATAATAGTTCATAAGGCTCAACTTATGCCAATTTGAAGCCAACATGGTTAATAACACGCACAGAAAGCTACTAATAACGAAAAAAGAGTCATAGTACAGGCTAGCTGATGGAAGTCAACCATTTCGTCGTTTACTGAGTTTGAGCTGAGTTTGAGACCTGTCTGTTTTTCTGTTACTTTTGCTCTTCTAAAAAAACCCCCAGTCTCAGGGTAAACGACGAAATGGTAGAAAGCTACTGTTTGCCATTTGAACCTAACAAGATTCATAATCATCAAATATAACAAATTAGTCAGTAATCCAATTTATTAGAAATTCACTTTCAACAAAATCCTCTCTGCCGAATAATAGAGGCCACTATTCTTTGTTAGCCATTTGAAGCCAACACAATGCACGACCATGCAAATATCATAAAACTGTCAGATTGGCCAATGATGGCCATTCATTTGCATTTAAATCTACGTGTTCAACGATGGTCATTGCTAGCCACTTGAAGCCAACATAATCCACAACTATGCAAGTATCTCAAACTGACAGCATTAGGGTTGACACCGCTCATCATCATTTAAAGCCCACCTGCTAAATAATCGAGGCAAATAGCCATTCTTAGCCACCTAAAGGCAAGACACTCCACAGACTTGCACTGTTGCAAAATTGCCAATTATAATCAATGATGGCCATTTGTTTTAATTTTATGCCAATCTGCCCAACACTAGATGCATGTAGTCATTTTGGCCCCTTGAAGCCAACATAATCCAAAAAACGTGCCAATGTCACAAATTGTAAATTATACTCAATAATGGTCGATAATTTTCATATGAAGCCCATTTACTCAATAGAAGATGAAAATAGTCACTGTTGGCCACTTTAAGCCAACATATTCCACAACCATTTAAATAACCCGAAATTGCAAGTATTACTTTTATTGCTCACTGATTTTCGCTTAAAGCAATGTCTTAATTAGTAGAGGCCAATAGCCATTGCTAGCCACTCGAAGCCAACATAATCCAAAAATGGGCAAATATCACATAATGTTTAATTAGAACTGAGTAATAGCCACTCGTTTTAATCTAAAGTCAATCAGTTCAGAAAAAGCTGCAATAGCCATAGTTAGCCACTTGAAGCCAACATAATCCACAACTGTGCAAGTATCTCAAAACTGACAGCAGTAGTGGTCGACCGCGCTCATATTCATTTAAAGCCCATCTGCTCAATGATCGAGGCAAATAGCCATTGTTAGCCACCTGAAGCCAACACAATTCACAGACATGCCAATATCACAAAATTGCCAATTGTAATCAGTGATGGCCATTTGTTTTAATTTCAAGCCGATCTGCTCAACACTAGATGCAAATAGCCAACATAATCCACAAATTTGCCGATATCGCAAAATGGTGTGTTACAGTCATTGATGGCCATTCATTTTAATTTAAACCCCATTTGCTCAACAATCAATGTAAATAGTCATTGTTAGCCACTTTAAGCCAACATAATCCACAACCATTTAAATATCCCGAAATTGCCAGTATTAGTCATTATTGCACAGGGATTTTCACTTAAAGCAATATCTTAAGTAGTAGAGGCCAATAGCCATTGTTAGCCACTCGAAGCCAACATAATCCAAAAATGGGCAAATATCACATAATGTTTAATTAGAAATGAGTAATAGCCACTCGTTTTAATTTAAAGTCAATCCGTTCAGAAAAAGCTGCAATAGCCATAGTTAGCCACCTGAAGCCAACATAATCCACAACTGTGCAAGTATCTCAAAACTGATAGCATAAGTGGTTGACAGCACTCATATTCATTTAAAGCCCATCTGCTCAATAATCGAGGCAAATAGCCATTGTTAGCCACCTGAAGCCAACACAATCCACAGACATGCCAATATCACAAAATTTCCAATTGTAATCAATGAGGGCCACTTGTTTTAATTTCAAGCCGATCTGCTCAACACTAGATGCAAATAGCCAACATAATCCACAAATTTGCCGATATCGCAAAATGGTGTGTTACAGTCATTGATGGCCATTCATTTTAATTTAAACCCCATTTGCTCAACAATCAATGTAAATAGTCATTGTTAGCCACTTGAAGCCAACACAATCCACAAACATGCTAATATCACAAAATTGCCAGTTATAATTGTTGATGGACATTTGTTTGAATTTCAAGCCCGCATCACTCATATGCTCAACAATAAATGGAAATAACCATTGTTGGCCACTTGAAGCCAACATAATCCAAAAACGTGCCAATGTCACAAAATAGTAAATTATACTCAATGATGGTCAATTATTTTCATATGAAGCCCATTTACTCAACAGAAGATGCAAATAGTCACTGTTAGCCACTTTAAGCCAACATAATCCACAACCATTTAAATATCCCGAAATTGCCAGTATTAGTCATTATTGCACAGTGATTTTCACTTAATGCAATATCTTGATTAGTAGAGGCCAATAGCCATTGTTAGCCACTCGAAGCCAACATAATCCAAAAATGTGCAAATATCACATAATGTTTAATTAGAAATGAGTAATAGTCACTCGTTTTAATTTAAAGTCAATCAGTTCAGAAAGGGCTGCAATAGCCATAGTTAGCCACCTGAAGCCAACATAATCCACAACTGTGCAAGTATCTCAAAACTGATAGCATAAGTGGTTGACAGCACTCATATTCATTTAAAGCCCATCTGCTCAATAATCGAGGCAAATAGCCATTGTTAGCCACCTGAAGCCAACACAATCCACAGACATGCCAATATCACAAAATTTCCAATTGTAATCAGTGAGGGCCACTTGTTTTAATTTCAAGCCGATCTGCTCAACACTAGATGCAAATAGCCAACATAATCCACAAATTTGCCGATATCGCAAAATGGTGTGTTACAGTCATTGATGGCCATTCATTTTAATTTAAACCCCATTTGCTCAACAATCAATGTAAATAGTCATTGTTAGCCACTTGAAGCCAACACAATCCACAAACATGCTAATATCACAAAATTGCCAGTTATAATTGTTGATGGCCATTTGTTTGAATTTCAAGCCCGCATCACTCATATGCTCAACAATAAATGGAAATAACCATTGTTGGCCACTTGAAGCCAACATAATCCAAAAAACGTGCCAATGTCACAAAATAGTAAATTATACTCAATGATGGTCAATTATTTTCATATGAAGCCCATTTACTCAACAGAAGATGCAAATAGTCACTGTTAGCCACTTTAAGCCAACATAATCCACAACCATTTAAATATCCCGAAATTGCCAGTATTAGTCATTATTGCACAGTGATTTTCACTTAAAGCAATATCTTAGGTAGTAGAGGCCAATAGCCATTGTTAGCCACTCGAAGCCAACATAATCCAAAAATGTGCAAATATCACATAATGTTTAATTAGAAATGAGTAATAGTCACTCGTTTTAATTTAAAGTCAATCAGTTCAGAAAGGGCTGCAATAGCCATAGTTAGCCACTTGAAGCCAACATAATCCACAACTGTGGAAGTATCTCAAAACTGATAGCATAAGTGGTTGACAGCACTCATATTCACTTAAAGCCCATCTGCTCAATAATCGAGGCAAATAGCCATTGTTAGCCACCTGAAGCCAACACAATTCACAGACATGCCAATATCACAAAATTGCCAATTGTAATCAGTGATGGCCATTTGTTTTAATTTCAAGCCGATCTGCTCAACACTAGATGCAAATAGCCAACATAATCCACAAATTTGCCGATATCGCAAAATGGTGTGTTACAGTCATTGATGGCCATTCATTTTAATTTAAACCCCATTTGCTCAACAATCAATGTAAATAGTCATTGTTAGCCACTTGAAGCCAACACAATCCACAAACATGCCAGTAGCATAAAATTGCCAGTTACAATTGTTGATGGCCATTTGTTTTAATTTCAAACCCGCATCACTCATACGCTCAACAATAAATGGAAATAACCATTGTTGGCCACTTGAAGCCAACATAATCCAAAAACGTGCCAATGTCACAAAATAGTAAATTATACTCAATGGTGGTCAATTATTTTCATATGAAGCCCATTTACTCAACAGAAGATGCAAATAGTCACTGTTAGCCACTTTAAGCCAACATAATCCACAACCATTTAAATATCCCGAAATTGTCAGTATTAGTCATTATTGCACAGTGATTTTCACTTAAAGCAATATCTTAGGTAGTAGAGGCCAATAGCCATCGTTAGTTTCTGAAAGCCAACATAATCCAAAAATGTGCAATTATCACATAATGTTTAATGAGAAGTGAGTAATAGCCACCCGCTTTAATTTAAAGCCAATCTGTTCAGCAAGAGCTGCATTAGCCACAGTTAGCCACTTGAAGCCAACTTAATCCACAACTGTGCAAGTATCTCAAAACTGACAGCACTAGTGGTTGACAGCGCTCATATTCATTCAAAGCCCATCTGTTCAATAAAGAAGGGCAAAAAGCCATTGGTAGCCACTTGAAGCCAACACAATCCACAAACATGCTAATATCACAAAGCTGTGAGTCAAAGACATTGATGGCCAGTCATTTTTAGTTAAAGCCAATTTCTTCCATAATTAATGCAAAGGTAGTCGTTGTTAGCCATTTCAAGCCAACATAATCCGCAACCATTTAAGCATCCCACAATTGCCAGTATTATTTATTACAGGCCAAAAGTAATCATATAAGCCCAATCTATTAAATAATGGAGGCCAATATCCATTTAGCCACTTGAAACCAACATATTCCAGAAACATGCAAATATAACAAAAATACCAATAATAGTAGTTCTATAATAGAGACCAGTAGTCATCAGTAAGTTTGAGAAGCCAGTATAATCCATAAATATACAATTAGCACAAATTTGTTAATTAGTCACTAAAGCGGATTCATACCCATGTCAAGTCTATCAAGTCAACAATAGGGCCACGGGTCATTAATGATGGTCGCATTCATAAATAATAAAAAGCACACAATTTGGAATAAGTTACTACCAACCATTTGTCTCTTGATACTCGGTAACATTTAGTGCCACATTATAGTCATTTAAATATAAAAATAATAAGGTCAGTATTGTAACCCGATATAGAATACCCCATTTATTTGAGTCTATGATGAATATCTATTATGCATGTGTGAGTTGTGGGCTTAGAATTCAAAATGTAAGAATACAATATTAGGAACCTCAAAATAACAGGGAACACAGCAATACTGGCGTGTCTATTGCCTTCGTGAGTACTGAAATAAATATGTCACCCAGAAATGTTATAAGAAACAAATTGTTGAAAAATTAACATAATTATTTGGTAATTATTACGAACTCCCTTGATTCTACAGTTCAAACCAGTACACTGTCACACACCGAAGTTTGACATAAAACCACCAAGATCGCATTAAATAAAGAAATTTTCTGCAGATTATCAATTAGTCTAGTGGGCTGATCCAACTTCTCAATTTCCGCCGAAAGTGGCGAGTTGTCCACTCCACACCGCCAGGATCGCTTTCTACTTCCGTCTCCCATTTCAGCCCCGAGTTTCCTGTATTATTCTCAAGCGTATTTGGTATCATCTTGGTACGCGATATAAGCAGCAGGGATGTCCTGGTTTCTCGCAGCAGCAACACAGTCAAACGCAGTCAACCGCAACTGTCTGAACCAGGCTTAAGATTGCAACAGACTATAATGCATAAGTTTGAAGAAGCAGGTCGACGACATGATTAACAATGTGCTCAATCACGAAGAACAGATGAACCGACAAGTTTACTGCTCGATGTCTGGTTTTCGTAGTCGTACACCAACTTTTTGTGAACTATTGACCGATGGAAAAAGGTTGTCTATAATAACGCAGAGCATCTAGAAAAGAAATATTATTGTATCGGTTTGCTTTCTTTAAAGAAGTACTCGAGAAATATTTCGATAAACCAACCTATAGGCCGAATAGAAAATTCCTTTAACAAAAGTAGTCATTCACAGCATTTCACAGTATTGGCATTATGAAATAAACTTTTGTTATATCGGCATTTGCTTACGACATTCTCATGGGTCGAGATAAGTGACAGGCTCGTCAAATAAAGTCTGACATTGAACTTCCGTAATCTTCGCCAAATAAAATTAAAGGGCGCAAGTGATGTGATTTTCGGCAAGTTTGGCTGAAATCGGACCCCATCGACCTGTCTGTGTAGAAAGCTCTTTATTGGTTTGAACAGATGCGCTTTGTCGATTTCGGCGTCACCAGCCACTGAAAGTTAGTCCCTATTCGCCGTCGACAACGCTGCACTCGGGTGGTTTTCATGCCGACGGATTCTTTTCGGCATCACACATTGCGGACCCCAGGCAACCTCGAGCTGTTTGCGACAGTTTCTTACGCGGGGAGTCCAAACCTTTGTGTTGAAATGAAATAAATAAATTAAACACGGTTATTTTATTAACATTATTTAAGCAGTTGAAAGACTGCAGACATGGGGTCAAGAACGGTGTACAGTTTTATTGAAATTCACAAATAAGCCGATCATGCGAATGCTTATTCGTAAAAACGATTAAGTACGTCAAACAGATCTAGAATGCAGTGAGTGCGCAGGCGAGCTGGTGGATGTTAACCATTTTGTTCTTAGCCCGAGACTGTTCATTTTTCTAGATTCTAGAGATTCTAGAGACGTGTCCTCGACTGTTCATTTTTCTTCTACTTTGAAACTTTCCTCTTTTCCTGCCTCAGTCTCTGGCTAAGAACAAAATGGTAAACAGATGAAGGTTTGATATGATGAACAAACAAATTGCCTGATGTTGACGTACCATTATTTCTAGCATCATAAAAAAAAATACAAGTTAAATGTTTGTTTCTTATTTTGTCCACGAGTTTACCCATATAATCAAAAGCAACTGTTTTTGATTTGTTATAAATTCAAAGAACGATACTTTCAGAAAACACATGTGGCTATTTACACTGACTATTTTTCTCGCCTTTCTTGTGATCTTAACGCTATCATATATACACCTTGTACTTCCTATCGCGAATGCTCCGCCGCTATTAGTAAGCAAACCTGAGTTGTCATAAGTATTGACCTTTGGAACCTCGTGCTGTCTTATATGTACTCAATGTGCGTGAGCGCTAACGTTCATTCCTGTGCCATATAGCCTCATGTAGCCGGCACGCCGAAGGTGAACATAGTCAAAACGCGTTACAAAATTAACTGCATAAGTTATGCACGTAATTATGTAATGCAATTATGCGGTAAATATAAGTATCGGGTGCCACTTTTCGAAGTAAGGCAAGAAACGCGGTGAAACGCGGTGAAACGCGCCGAGAAACAGGCTGAAAAACGCCAAGGCGCGGAGGGAGAATGGAGCGACGAGTTGAAGCCACCTTATGGCGGCCGCATCACGTGATTCCAAGATGGCAGCGCCCGCCGCTCGCGTCCGCCTCTCACTACAGTGCGCGTCAAGGAGGTCTTCACCGCTCTGCACTGGAATGCTAGGAGCAGGGGCTGACATAGGGGAGCGCGTGGGTCAGCGCGATAGGCTCGGAAATTATGCTCAGTGCTATTAGAACTGTACCTTCTTTGGTTTGAGTATAGGTTGACCTATTTTAAAAAGCTGTACCGAAAAAGGAAAAAAGAAACGTCGGTCTATATTTGAAGAAATGCAGTAGTCAAGGTAGTTCCCGCGCAGCTGTCGATCGAAATAGCAGTGAACATTGACTCAACTCTGGTTCCAACACCGCTAAAGAGCAGTGTAACATTTAAAGCACGAGTGTAGGCTTTCATAACATTTGTGGGTGGTTGTTTTTGCAGTTTATGATATTAAAGTCTTGAGTTTGGTACGTTCATAAAACTTGAGGTATGCATTTGTATTGAGAGCGGATGTGATGGTTTTTGCTGGCATTTCCAGAAATTATATTTCCGGGCTAAATAAACTATTAAGAAAAGAGGGGAGAGGGGAGTGAGGCTAAAGTGTTGCGCTGATCCAATGTTCAATTCTTTTTTTTAATAGCAATTGTGAATGAAATTTACTCTGACCAGTCTTATTTCTACAGAAAAAGCTCTGTGTTCCTTTTGCATCCTTTTTATTATTACAAAGGGTAATAAGTGATTTGCTCCAGTGTCAAAGAGGACCCTCAGTCATTATAAAAGATGAACTCGTTTAGCGCTGCATCACTTTTTATTTTCAAGTGAGATGCTAACAGATGTTGGCCTCTGCTCCAAAAGCGTCAGTGGTTGCTCCAAACCAAAATTTTGCCTGGTACGGAACCTGCTCCATAAGGTCAAATGCCGCTTCCATCAGTGAATATGCCATAAGCTGAATCAACGGAAGTGCGAAAGATTACGTTCCTCGCGTGTGTGTGAAGGGCGTCCCACGTCTTCTGCTAATTTGCCTTCTGTCGGCCTGCACAAAAAAAAAAGAAAAAGAAAAAAAGAAAACGTTTTTGTTTATACAGCGTAAGTATAGGTCTGCCTTTGAGGTGCGGCGACACTATAGTGTATCCGCTGTAGATGAGAAATTTAGCCAGTGAAGTACCACTGCTATCCTGGGGTCTTTAAAGTGCACCACGTATACTCCGTTCTCGTCTTCAGCGTGAGCTTCCTGCCCTTGCTAACACAAGTGTAAACGCGCAGGCACGCACAATCCAAGCACTGCGGAAGCCAGCGAGCTCGCGCTGAAGGCAAAGCTTCTAAATCTCGTTTCAGCTTCGGTCCAGACGCAGCCAAAGCTACAAGCGCGACCTCCGGGCTTTCAGCATCCCTGCCAAGCACGCGCGATCGTGCAGTGCAAGCACTGTTCTGGGCCACATGCTCGCGCTTGTAGCATTGGCTGCGTCTGGACCGAAGCTGAAACGAAGTATAGTTTGAGCTTAATTAAAGCCGGGGTCGCACTGCTTAGAAGTCATATAAAAGACAGCCTGCAAACATGACTGAACGCAACATCCGTGGTTCGAATGCCGCGTGCCAAGTTTTCTCCTTCAACTCATTGCCATGCGGCATTCGAAGAGCGGGTCTTGCGGTGACTCGCGTTCGATTCTCTACGCAGACTGTCTTTTTTTTTTGTAGGATGTATAAGCAGTGTGACCCCGGCATAGTAGTGATAGAAACCCGCACGCCGGTACTATATGCTCATCCAGATCCAAAACGGGCAAGGGTAGGGATTGAACCCAGGGTCCCTGGGTTCTCCATCCCGAGCTTTCGCTGCACATGCGCCGAGCTGCGGTGAGCGAACATACTCGACTACCGATCCTTTTTTTCCTTCACTTTATTGATGACTACCGATCCCCCTATCGGCTTGCCGCCGGCAAATTTGGCATAGTGTTGAAAAAAAAAAAGATATATATATATATATTTACGGTCATACAGGTGCGAGTTAGCGTTGCTCCTCTACATTCGTGAATGCGGAGTTTCAGTGAGTCGGTTTGATGCGAACGGTTCGTTCCCGAACGGTTCGCCGACACCACTGCGCATGCGCGTGCAAATCGTTTGGGACTTCGAGAAGATGTAGGTTTAGTGGGTCGTTTCGAGACAACCGATTCGTCCCCGAAAAAGCTTGGGAAGGGTTCAGCAGAATTGTTATTATTTTCGGCACCTGACTAGCGTAAACGAAGGAAAATCGGTGGCCGAGTGGGCTAGCGCACACCAGCTCGGAAGCGGGACAGGGTGGAAAACCACCCTGTCCCGTGTCATCGTGTCATCGGCCGTCCTGCCACGGCCGATGACACGGCCACTGGCCAGCAATCGCTGGTGGACCGCGCCAAGACGGTCGCCGCCACGTATGGGGCACCGGACTAGGGGCTCCGAGACCCGAGAGTTTGTTACACGTCGCTACAATAAAAGTTTATTCACTCACTCACCAGCTCGGAGCACGAGGAGGGAAAGCTCGCGCTGCAGAAAGCAGTGATCCTGGGCTCAATCCCCACCCCTGTCCGTTTCGATCTGGATGGGCGGTCGTACTGCACTGGCTAAATTTCTCATCTACAGCTGAGACACCAGACTCCCGCTGACTTTCAACATGGCGAATAGAGTAGGACGACCTTGGGCACTTGGGCGAGCGGTGTAAGCCACATCGCAAGGCGATCCAGATGCCGCTGTGATTTTGTTTTTTAAAGTATAAGAGGTTCGTCTACATGCAATTCGCCGACGTCCCCACGAGTTTACATACTTTGGAAGAACTGAGCCTGGGTGTCGTCGCTGGCACGACAGCGATTCAGGCATTACGCGTTCCGTTGATCTTGTCTTTTTCAAAATTACGCCCACCTAAAATTACAACACGACGGCGTACGCAAAAAAGAAAAAAAAAGAAAAAAAGGAAAAGGAAAACATCATCGAGCTGGCAAGTCTCTATGTTATCATACTGGCTTTCAAATATAGGGAGTATTCACTGGCGGTCACTGTGTGCTCGACTGCTGAGGGCGTGCAGACGGCGGGCTTCCGTAGTTCTTTTGCAACGTGGATTCCGCACCATCAAGAGTAGCAGCCAATTAATGTGAGCTTGTTCTGAGCATGCATGCGCTCTAAACATCGCCTTCAAATGTTTGCGGGTATTGGACCATTGTTTCCAGATCTTTTGAAGGGAAGCACCTCATTTTAGTTTTAGTTTGTACTGATGTCTGCCGCCATGTGGTGTCTTTTATAACTCTAACATAACAACAACAAGCTGGGTAATATCCTTCGCAGGTATTTTACCAGCTCTTTGCGTTCAACGCAAAGAACTGGTGAGCGCCGGGGCGTCCCAGCCCCTACGCACGGTGAAGCCACCGAACACCACCCTGGAGGGCTTGCCCGGACACTTCCCCGGGTTCAGACAGACTTGAGACCAGTTGAAAGATAACCGTCCCTGCGAGCAACTCACTAAACAACATTGGACCCACATCACCCGTAACATCATCCCGCCACCCTCGGCCACAAGGTCCATTTCAACATCGTCAGCACCTCTCTGTCATCTGTACACAGTCTCATCCCATCTTCATTAGATGCGGCGCCGCAGGCCTTCATGGTATGTGCCACTTGCCTTTCTGCGGCGCCGCGGTTCTCCTCAACCAAAATAAATATTATTATTATTATTATTATAATAATATTATTCATTGATACACGGCCTGGAATCTACGCCCCGTGATGGGCCTCCTGCGTTGCCCAGGGGGTGCTGCGAAAAAGACACTTGTTAGGCCTTGTTTTGGGTAGTACAAACTTGAGCGTCTCAAACTGTCAGGCATGCAGAAGCGTGCCTGCTCTGGTGCGGAGCGCGAGATCGCGAGGAAAGTACAAAGAAACAACAAAAATCCGAACGCCGTCAAAGCTAAGACGCTAAGAGCGCGAGCCATGCAGATGACGTTTCACGCGTTCCAAAGTAGACATGACAAAGAAAAAGAAAATGAAAGCGTCGCGACACAGGTGTTTCGACGTCACCGCCCAGAGATAAGAGACGCGTACCCTAGCGGTAGTCTCATGAATTTGGCACTTTTGATTGTCTTGCGGCGTTCAGTCTGGCCGATTTTTGGCGTCCAAGGGTGTTTTTCGTTCTTCAGCACCAGGTAGAAATAAAAAAGCTCGACCAATGTGCCATAAGTATAGTGCGAGGCTCAATCAGGTGAGCTTGTACTACCCAAAACGAGGGCGCTACAGTTTGCTCAAAGCTTCAGCGCAGGGAGGCCTGGTCCGAGAAGGCCGAATTAATGCATGGGACGATGGAGCGCCTTTTCCAGGACGGCATACGCGAGTGCGTCGGCGAATTATTCAGACGAACCTTACGTCTCGAAACGATACTTCAGTGTTTTCATTGGACCGTTTTGAGGTGTGCGTTGCACCGCTTGTCCAAGCTCGTCCACATTGAAATGATTTTCTTCTTCGTTCACTCTAGTTCATGCTAGCAAATCGTTACGATTAGGTCAAATCATTCCCGAGTTCCCGCGCAATGGCGCGCGCATGCGCAGTTGCTTTCGGGGAATCGTTTGGGGACGACCGTTCGGGTCAAAACGACTCACTAAAACTCCCTAATGTGGACCGCTTTCCGATCGTTTCAAATTTACGAGCTGAATACATGAGAACAACGTGTGCAACCTGAGACGAGCAACCGCATGCACAGCCTGCTCATCTTAGAGTTCAATTATACAGCTTTTTGGTCGCATTTTGGTTCAGTATGAACGATCGTGGACATTGGAGTTCGCGCGCAGTCAACGCGATTGTCAAGTAAATATTTATTTTGTCTTGGATCAGATAACAGTGAACGCGTAACGCATTCTGTATTTTGCGCAAACTCAACCAAAAAAGACTGTAAAAAAAAGAAGTTTTCGATAATATATGTAAGACACGCAAATCAGTAACAGAATACACTAAGGAACACAACCTGAACATGGCATCGGCGCTTTTGTCTCTCTTTAAATTTATGCATACAGTGGATCGTCCAACCGAACGCAAGTGGGACGTTCTACTACCCAAGATGATGCCATGATGTTCTACTACCCAAGATGACGTCAGCACAGCGTGGAAACTGTTTTGCGAGTTGTAAACGGCAAGAAAAAAAATCGAAAAAAAAACGAAATACAGGTAATGACTTTTTCCTGCTTTTAACTCAATCTTAGAGCGCAAACAGGAAAAGAGAGATGCGGTTGTACATATATCGATCGCATGAAGATTTTAAACTTTTAACAGATATATATATATATATATATATATATATATATATATATATATATATATATATATATATATATATATATATATATATATATATTCTAATATTTTTTCCCGAGGTGTAATTTCTGGGTTATGCAAAGCAACATTCTACAAACGTCACCATCACACAACAAAGAGACTACGTAAGCCTCGAACCACTAATAGTACCATATCGTGAAAACATGCCGCCACCCCATTGGGTTTCTTTTCGGAGTGTGCCATTATAAATCGAAAGCACGGAACATTAATAGACCATTTGCTGTCTTACCCAAGCATCAAGGAGAATGCAGGGATTGGTGTTCCACGCGCCACACGCGCACGCCTTTCGTGTATAAAAGATTCGAAGTAAATAACCAAAAGAAAGCATTGACGAACGCGCGTGCAAGATGCCATTTGTTTTAGGTTTTTGCTTTGGAAAAGTTACTACTGCTGAGGCCAGCACGTGCGGCGCGTGGAACACCAATCCCTGCATTCTCCTTGATGCTTGGGTAAGACAGCAATAGGTCTATTATGGCGGATTGTCACACGGTTTCACCACCATGCAACGCACGATATGCACGATATGTGCTGAAGTGATAACGCTTTCGCAATTTTGCTTGAACGCGTTATTATACCGGATGTTTCAAGAGCGGCCAGGCTCTTTAAATCGACCGCAAAATTCGGTTTCTTAAGCTATCGCGCTACGATTTTCTGCAGCGTTGCCCACAGGTGGTGCATTTTTCCTAAAAAATTTGCAAAGAGCGAACTTACCCGAGAAAAAGTAAAAAAAGAAAAAGGCTTAACTATTCTGAAAACGCAGCGAAGTCACCGGTCTTGAAACAATAGGGTGCCTTATTGATTGAAGACCGGTGCACTGAGCGAAGTAGTTCTTACAAGACTTGGTCGTCGAAGAAGAAACGATACTTTTGGCGCTTGAAACGTGCACGTATTGATAAAATGAAAATTTCAGAAAACGAATCGAGGATATACTTACATTATATCTCATTTCAACGCACGAAGTGGAAAATTCGTTCCGCGAGGAGCAGGGATTTGTTTCACTAGGGTTCTTGAAGTGCACGCGAGTATTTGTGGTTGTGAGTTTTCGCGTTGTTTACTGTTTATTCGAAACCGGGAACGTGGGGGAGGCGAGGGGGCTTCAGCTCGTGCGTTTGTTTCAAGTGGTTCGATTTTTTGATGCAAACGCATGCGCGATGCTACAGACGTTATTATCATCACCACCATCATCATCTTACTCTCCCGGCAACGATCGTGATATTTTCTCACAAGTTCGCGCAAAAATCGGGCAGAAATAGAATATATTTTGATACAATTTAATTTTAGAGTACATTTAACTGTACCGAAGGTTTCAAAATAAGTCTTCACAAAGTCACGGCGCGGGAGCAGCAAAAAACAAACAAACAACAACAACAAAAGAAAACATGCATTTCGTCCGCTCGTCCACTTGCTTCTTTTAGCCCTTT
The DNA here is from genome assembly GCA_037355805.1 of Ixodes ricinus. Classification (NCBI taxonomy): domain Eukaryota; kingdom Metazoa; phylum Arthropoda; class Arachnida; order Ixodida; family Ixodidae; genus Ixodes; species Ixodes ricinus. The sequence goes on from JAZHYW010036325.1 coordinate 22,526, forward strand.
CAGATCCTCTATCTCTTTCCGCGCGTGGCCGATACCTATAGATACGAAGCGAAACAACCCTCATGTCCACCCTGAATGCTCGAATTAAGGGAGAAATCGGCTTTAACTCGTACATCTACCGAACTCCTTCGGCCGCTCCGATCGGGCAAGATCGGGAGTTACTCGGAAACGTTCAACCCAAATCTACCACGCGAGTCAAATAGATCGTTGGCCCTTCGAAGGGACCGCATACATCGCTCGCTTAATTCATCGCGCTAAGAGTTTGTAAAGAGATGGCCTAAGGTGGCGCATTTTGTGCATCAACACATAAAAAAAAAAAAAAATTCCCGAGTAAAAGGTAAAAAAGAAAAGGAAAGAAAAACACATAAGAGCCTGATTTCACTACCTACGGCGTCCATCTGCCAAAGTAAGGCGACTGATTTATGCAACAGCCGACAGGTGGAGGTAGGTAATAGCGAGGGCAATGGGCGTCCGGAGGGGGAGCAAAAAATGCCCCCTCTCCTTTTGGGATTTTGGGGGTTTGACGACGAGTCGTTTCAGTGTCTTACGTCGCGATGGCACTGCTAACACATCTTTAAAAAAAAAGAAAAAAAGCAGTTTGCAGTTATGTTTGAACGTACACTCCTCTATACTGACAAAGCCTGGCGTGATCGCCACGAGACGCGGCCACCGGAAGTGAAAAGGTAGAGCGGCAGACAACGGATGAGAGGAGAGGCATGTAATGGGCGCCCCGCTGCGGCGAGACGCCGAAACACACTTCTCCCGAGCAATGGAATGTCCGCTCGTGCTCCTCGCGTTCTTCGCGCTACCGCTTCTTTTCTCATCGGGGTTGAAAAACATGTTTCGGCTTCTCGCCGCTGCAAAAGCTGTGCGCTGACTACAGGCTCCCCGAGAAATGCTCTGTGCTACCAGATCCTCGCGTTCTAAATCTCCGACCGGGTGCTCCATGGCTCCGTCGTCCAACTGCCAGGCTTTGTGAGTATAGCGGAGGCAATGGTTTGAAGCATGTATGAATCAAAAGCATGCTTCGAACATGCTTGACGCGTGTCCGCAGATAAATCCTTGATCACGTCGGTAGTGAACACCACGTCTTTTGTATGACAGATGTGCGGTGCGACTGCATGACAAGGATTATGAAACGTGAACGACAAGCTCGATGGTGTGTGCAACAAGAACTGCGAAGGCTCGAAGCCATCGTGTTCATAGAACCAACACCGTCAAAGTTGAAAGTCTGACGTTACTCTTGTTCCCGTCCATGAAAGCAGAAAAATACAGCCAAAGGGCTCCCATTCTCTTAAATTTTAAAACATTATAGTGCACGATTAACCAATGCTGGCTTGCCACAGCGACGCTTTTGCCACGTAATTCCAAGGTCGCTCCCGTCTAAAAAAACAAATTGCATACCCCTGGCTTGCCATCGACGCTAACCCTCTTCTATTTTGTTTTGGGCACAAGTTTGCCCCGTTAAACGTTTACTTCGTCCAGTTATTCGCCGCCTCATCATTTGTCAATATTCCCTTGCACAGACACCAGTCGGGACGTCTTTTTCTGACCTTTTTGAAAATAGCAAGAGTGCACGTGCATAGCTTTGATAGGCGCTGAAGATGTGCAAGAGCGGAGATTCCGAAAACTTTGTATATGACGTCACGCTCCGTAAAAAAAGAACTTCAACGTTACTTAAAAAAATTTTTTTTTTCTGCAGCCTTTGTGCATTAAATTGAAAAATAATCTCGATATTCGTGATCCTAAAGGCCAAATGAAGCCGATGTAAGTGTTTTTTCCCCTCAAATACAGAATCGTTTCAGTTTCAACCAATGATCCATCTCACACACGCGGTATTTTCCATTCCCGTCTCCCCGTTTGGAGGAAAAGCTACAAGGGTGAACGGATGGGCTTTGAAAGATGGTCCCTTTTTTAGTGCGCGGGGTAAAATCCGGTTTTGTTTAAGCCGACGCAGCTGTAGCCAAAGTAACCCTCGCGCTCGGTCGAACTCAATGCAAGTGTGTGAATCGCCCTTTAAAAGAAGTTAACCATGTTATCTTTCTGGTCTGTACACGAGGTGGACAACTCGCCTGTTTGAATGATTGTGAAAGACAGTGAAAATTCGGCACATCGGTAGTATAGCCCCATGTTGCCGGAAAGACGAAACAAGAAGTCAAAATTCCGAGCTAAAAATATGCTTTTCGTGTAGGCTCTTCTAAATATTAGGCGCTGGAAAAAATAAGCCGTCTGCGTTCCGTCCTCATTTCGAACTCTTTCTTCACCTTCCGCCCATTGAAAAGTACGGCGAAAGAGCCCAAGCACGCACTTGATCTCGCCTCACTGCCGTGTCGTTCCGCCCGACGAAGTCCGTCTTCCGCAAGCGGGAATCGGTCGCCTGGCGAACCCTTGGTGGTTCCACCGAGGCTTGCCAAAAGCTTGAGTCTGAGATTATCATTACAGTCGGTGACAGGCGAAGTGGAAACTCCTCCCACCTCTTTCCACTTTAGCAGAGCGAACGCTGGAGAGGAGATTAGAGGAGGAGGGGTTGCGATCGCTCTAAAGAATAACATATCATGTCTTCAGCTTGACGAGCAGGGGTCAGCAGAAATGCTTTGGTGACGATTAATGACACATCCCTTTTAACAGGCGCTGCTTACAGACCCCCTGGCAGCCACGTTTCCTTCTTGGAAGATCTGAAAAGCTATATGCTGAGCATTGTGCACAGTAACGACAAAATTATACTTGCCGGAGATTTCAACCTTCCCCATATAGATTGGAAATGCTTATCGGCAGGATCACCGGACCGTGAAAGCTCGGAGTGTTTATTAGATATTGCGTTTATCTTTGACTTAGAACAGCTCGTTTTATCACCCACAAGAATTCAAGGGGAATCGGAATCAATCCTCGATCTTACTTTTGTTAGCCATGAACTTTCGAATTCATCTGAGGTTTCTATCGAGGAAGGACTAAGCGACCACAAAAGCGTACTTCTTACACTTCCATTCAAACCAGTCCCGTATGAACCGGCAAATAAACAAAACGTATTTGATTTTGACAAGGCAGATGATAACCCCATCCTTGACGTTCTCGGAGAAAATTACGAGGGGTTTGTCTCGTTCTCCTGTATCCCTCACGCAAATTTAAACACGCTATGGGGTAAATTCAAAGACATTGCAGACGAGTGCATTAACCGTTTTGTTCCTAAAAGGATTATTAACCCAGGCAAGACGAGTGCTTGGATTTCTCGAGAAATAATACAGTTTGGCAGAAAAATCAATAGGCTGAGAAAAGCTTCCAAAAGGGCGCACTCAAACCAACCGTCTCACAACCTCCAACGTCTTGTCGCGGAACATAAAGGTAAAATTAAACATGCTCAATTTTATTACCATAGTACGACCCTCGTCAATTTCATAAAAACGTCACCTGCGAAATTTTGGCGTCACATTTCGCCGAAACGTGTCTCCCTAAATAGCTTTTTCGTCGACGGTATTCTTACTCAAGATAGCAAAACGATAGCAACGGGGTTTAATAGGTACTTTGCTTCTGTCTTTTCGATCGATAATGGTGAGGCTCCTATTTTTTTTTGCTCTGTAATCATGACGCTTCTCTGAGTGATCTTGTCATATCAAAAGAAGGTGTTCTCAAATTATTAATCAGTCTCGATTGCAAAAAAAAACTCAGGGACCCGATATGCTACCGAATGCATTCTTGAAGTGGTATGCTCCATGGATAGCGAAATATTTGTGTATCATTTTTGAAAAATCTCTCTCAAATGCAGATTTACCAAGTGACTGGAAAATAGCTAAAATACAACCAATTCACAAAAATGGCAAAGAAACTCATCTGTCAAACTATCGTCCAATAACATCTCAGTGCTGCAAAATACTCGAACATTTAACTGGGAAACATATCACTAGCTTTCTAGACCAACATCAAATACTAAGTCCACACCAACACGGATTTAGAGGGGACTACTCGACAACCACACAGCTCTTACTTACTGTCCATGATTTTGCTTCCACGCTCAATAAAAACAAACAGGTGGATGTTATATTTTTTGATCTGGCTAATGCTTTTGATGTTGTCTCGCATACTAAGCTGCTACAGAAGCTTCATACTATATTAAAAATGACCAAATCCTAAATTGGCTACACGCATTTCTGAAAAATAGGCTGCAATTTGTTTCCTTTGGTGGTTCTGCTTCGAATAGATGCAGTGTTACATTCGGTGTACCGCAAGGTTCTAGTCTCTCACCGCTATTATTTTTACTGTTTATTAACGACTTATGTTCAAATATTGATGTAAATATCAAATTGTTTGCTGATGATTGTATTCTATATAGCATCATTGATTCCCCTGATGACCAGCTCAAACTAACCATGTGTCTTTCTAAAGTTGCCTCCTGGTGCAGGACTTGGCAAATGAATTTGAACCCCTCCAAGTGTGTATCTATGTCCATAACACTAAAGAAACACCCTTACCTTTTAGCTACAGCGTAGACGGACATACACTTAACAACGTCTCAGAGGACAAGTGTTTGGGAATTACCATTTCGAATAACTTGTCCTGGAACTCCCACATTGCTTCTGTTACCTCCAAAGCTACAAGCAAACTCTGGCAACTAAAACGATCACTTAAATTCGCAACCCCTGAAGTTAAATTACTAGCATATAAAACGTTAATTAGGCCAACACTGGAATACGCACGCGTCGTCTGGGACCCCTACACAGTAGTCAATATAGAAAAATTGGAAATGGTGCAAAGAAAGGCCCTGAGATTTATTTTTAATAAATATAGGCGGTACGATTCGCTGACATCATTAATGAAACAAACAGACCTGACTCCTCTCTCCCAACGCCCGATAACTGACAGGCTGAAAACACTCTTTCAGATCATCACGGACAGCCTTCACATCAACACAGACAACATGTTTAGCTTCTCTACCAGAACTAACACTAGAGCTTCACACCCAAGATATATAAACAATTTCCAGGTCCGCATAAATTGCTTTAAAAATTCGTTTTTTCCACGAACTTTATCCGATTGGAATAGCCTTCACCCCAGCATCACTAATTCAGATTCACTTGAAAACTTCCTGCACCGGCTGGCCGCCTTATAGCAAGCGACTTGCTCATTATGTCGATATGTATTTATTTACATATATATTTTTTGTAACCCTCTCCTACGACGCCCCTATGTTTGGGGTAGTAGTATTGTGAAATAAATAAATTACTTCCTCTCCGGCGTTCGCTCTTCTAAAGTGGGAAGGGGTGGGAGGGGCTTCCACTTTACTCTTGACATGTCACCGATTATACAGGGTATTTCACGAAAGGTGGACAAATTCGATATTGAGAAAGCTACGCGTCGCAATCGTTCTGTAATTTGTTGATAACAACTATCGTTCTGCAATTTGTTGATTTGGTGTTTTTCAATGATGCTGAGCATATTTTCTAATTGAAACCATGCCCTTAACACAATACTAAAAAAGTTAATTGCGCAAAAATAATTAACAATCTAATTATTCCGGACTTTAATAATTTTCCAAAATAGGCCCCTGGCCCAAGACTAAAACGACACAAGTCTTTTTTTGTTGCGACGCGTAGTTTTCGCAATATCTAATTTGTCCACCTTTCGTAAAATACCCTGTATATAGGGCTGTTCTAACGCTGGTTTGATTCGAATAGCGCAGCCTCATTTCTAGCTTGAACACTGCAAAGAGAGCCGGGATGTCCTGGATCTGCACCGTGAAGGCTATGAATAACGTAGCAAGATTCCAACCGCCATTCGCACACCCCTTATTGTAAATTATCGTGGCACGGAATCTGTAACAGAATTATATATATATATATAAAAAAAGCCGAGCTACCAGCTTTGGTTTTACGAAGAAAAATGGGAAAGCTGAAGTTTTCCCACAAGTCAAATGGGTATTACAACATGAGTTCGAGCGACTGTACTATACACCTTCCTGGAAGAAGGTCTACCAGAATTAACAATTAGTTTGGAGTCAAGCCGTACTGTCCAAACCACGGTAGAAGAACCAGAAAGAGGGTCGAAATTTCACCCGGGCTTCGCGCATCTCCCGGCGGGGCTGTCGGGTTGCGGCTTGGCGAGCAGGCTCAATCGCGCGCCGACCTACAAAATCCTTTTCCGCAAGGTAGGAAAATCCTCCTCACCACCCTTTTCTTTTCCCCTCTCTTGACGGCGGGGGACTTCTTTTGTTGCTGCATCTTGGGGCTGGATAAGCCGGGAGCGTATCCCGGCTTATCCATCTCCAAGATGCAGCAACAAAAGGAGTCCCTGCTCTGCCAAGATAGCAGTGGGAGAGGTGGAAATGGGAAGGGTGACGAGGAGGATTTTCCTACCTTGCGGAAAAGAATTTTGTAGGTCGGGCTTTTGAGCATGAGCATGACACATGAGCGATGAAAACAGTTGCCACGCGGCAGTATCCATGGCAACCGGCTCTCGCGTCCCTAGGTCACTGTGACGTATGAACCTCGCGGCGCGGATCCGCTCTGATCTGGTCGGTCCAGACTAGGGAGTCCAGATATCTGCGCACGGTGCACCTAGCGGCGTGCGGCGGAAAACAAACATGACGACCGTTTGTTTGGTCTGTTGGGTTTGAGTTCGGTGCTGTGTGCGCTTCGAACGCTCTCATCAAAATGTTCTACTCCTCTGCGACGTTATTCTAAGTCCCATGCGTGACACGGAAGGTGTTGTGAAATCACCATTTCAACAAGCAACAGGCGGGTCATCACAAACAACGACGGTGCGGAGAAGCGGGGGTTTGACGCCGAGCGAGACTGGTTTTGTGGTTTGAGTTCAAGGTGGGAAATCTGTTTTGCCGGAATGTTACTGCCGCAGCCGATGAAGGAGTTAACGCGAGGGTTTGTAGAAAGAATGCCGAGGACGGTGCACTTTGTACCCGAGAGACCTTTGACATCGTCAGGTTTGTCGAGACAGCCATCGGATGCCGCCGGGAGACGAAGAAACGTGCTTGATTGTTTCGGAATTTGTCTGCTGGGTTCGTATTTTGGACTGCGTTGGTAGGTCTTTACTCCAATGCATATTGTTTTTATGATGCTCGGACCGAACGCTTTGTCACTGCTCATTTCAATGTCGCGGTCATAACACCTGATGATTATTTCATTCCGGGTGCGACTTCCTTGGCATAAAGTCAATAAAACCTCTCTGTGCAGTTTCAAACGAAAGCGCCCAAGTGTCTCGTGAAAACTGGTCGCGTCTCATACAAGCGATTTGCGCTAGCCTTGTGGGTTCAATCTGGGTCTCTATGTCTAGAACTTCGTAGTGGCCTTCAGGGGCCTGTATGTGTTCTGCTGTATGTTTTCTCCAGGACTGACACGCCGTGCACCTCCAATTGTCTCAGCGAAGTTGGACACGTCGCATTTGAATTTTTGAATGAAAGTCTATACAGTTAACGCAGTTATTCATTAAAAGGATTTCGGTATTTTTTTAACGTTTTATTTCAGCTTGATCGGGTAGAAAAGAAAAGCAAATACGGCGTTGCTAGTGTACCTTTACACCTTACCTATACCTTTCTCGGAAATGTTTTCTTCGAGATTATAACTTTATTAGTAATACAATGGTAGAACGAGAACGTATGCGCCGGTTTTACTAGTTTTATTTTTAATCTGAATACTTCTAATTTACGTTTTGGGCAAAATATTGTGTTCTAAAGCGAAGTACTGCCACTCGCTCTACGTTCGGTGCCAATTGTGGCCCAGCAACTGTGTGCGTCGCGCTACCACTGATCTCTGTGACAATAGGCCATAAGCGAAATGTAGAGCGCCATCTAGTAGCGCGCCGAGAACTACGTCCGCCATATTGTTAGTGGCAAGAAAACGAAACCAACGAGACCCGACCGGCTTATCCTCATGTAAACAAGCGACCGCGCTTCGTGCGAGAGATGCAATGCCAACGATTGCTGCGTTCCGCTACGGATGCAGCGATAAACCTTTGATTTGTGCCTGACGTGAACGCAAACGTGAACAGGGTTCACCTTTTTTCCTTAGTTTCATTTGTTACTTGAGAGGCGGCTTTTGACAATAACAATCGGTGACAACGCGAAGAAACATGCGGACGTTATCGCGCGGCGGTGAAGCCATTTACAACTATTGAACTGAACTCTAATCTTTTCACGAAGTTGTACCAAATTTGTCTATGACCTTCTTTTTTCTTTTATGTGCGTTGTAGTGTCGGCCTGTTTTTTTTTTCTTTGATGCGCAAGCAGCTCAATGCATGCGGACGAGACCAAGGCTGTTAAGCGAGGGAAAAAGATGGCAGTTTTAAAAATCTACATCACCAACCCTAATCGAAGATGCGTATGGTTAACAGTGGCACGGTTTGGTCCATCACAGTGGCTAAAACTTCGATGTCGGCGGCAGCAAAAACTTACGTTGCGGACGTCGAATGAAGCAACACGGACGGTGCCAACTTCATTTTACAACCACTTTTTTTTTTTTTTTTTGTCGCAGCCGAGGTAGAAATTTTGTTTTGTGCAAAGAAGCTCGGGGGTAGTTTTGAGAAAGTCACTGCAGTTATTCTGTCAGGGTTGAACAAATCTTCATTAATAGCGCAACATCCGTCAACTGTGCTTGAGGTCAATGCTCTCTGAAACCAACTTTAGCCCTACGCAACGTTTAGCCAGGATTTTGCTTCGGGGGGGGGGGGGGGGTTCAATCTACTCCTCTGCGACGTATCGGCCTAGAACAAAATACTTTTAACAAGGCGGAGGGGAGAGAGGAGGCCCCAGCAAAATGGAAGATTTCGGGGAGGTCCGGGCCCCAGCCACCGGACGGCCATCTTGGAACACGGAAAATCGACCTTTTGGAGCGTTGCGGAGGCTGGGCGGCAGCGTGCTGAAGACATTTTCTGCTCGTTCGTCATCATTCGCCGAAGTCGTTTTTAAAACCTTGTGTAAACGGTAAAAATTGACTTTGAGAACACGTGAACGTTTTTACGAAAGCGCAGCACCGCAGGCAAAAGGCACAACTCGTCAAACGCGAGTCTCGCCGGTCTCACGGCGTGATCAAAGCTTCCTTGGCACACCGAAGTGCTGCGTCTCTGTGCCTTCGCACGCTTGGATACTTATCAAAAATCGACGCCGTGGCAAAGTTTTTAAGGTGTGTGGAACGTAGATATCTTCTATATCGCGCAGCAGTTCTGGCGTTCTGGATCGCCCAGCTGTTCCGGCAAAATGCTATGAGGAAAGTAAAAAAATCAACAAAAAATCAGTGTTTGCTATTATGCACGATTAACCATGGCTATGCTCCAAATCTGATCGAATGGATCACACGACAACACAAATAGAGCAACACTGTGGAGGTAGTGAACAAAAAAGTATGAAAAGGCGAGGTCAAATTTTTTCTAAATGCGGCCCATATGGTCGTGTGCAATCTGTCGCCGTCGCCGTACCCCCTTACCCTTCTTCCGTCGCCACTGGATCAAGCTCGTTTCTGGACCGCGAATGCCGCAGGTTGCAAATACAGCCGTAAGAGCTGCTCCAGGGGCACATCCGTTTTCACGCACGCTGCACTCGCGAAACAAATCCACATGGCGTCGATTCTTGATCGGTATCCAAGCGTGTGAAGGCAGAGACGCAGCACTTCGGCGTGCCAAAAAGCTTTGATCACGCCGCGAGACCGGCGAGACTTGAGTTTGACGAGTTGCGCCTTTTTCCTGTGGTGCTGCGCTTTCGTAAAAATTTCCACGTGTTCTCAAGGGCAATTCTCACCGTTTACACTGGGTTTACACAAACTTCTTCGGCGAATGACGACGAAGGAGCAGAAAACGTGTCTTTAGCACGCTGCCGCCCAGCCTCTGCAACGCTCCAAAAGGTCGATTTTCCATGTCCCGACTCCCAAGATGGCCGTCCGGTGGCCGCACTTACGCTGCAGCGACCAAGCGGGGATGCGCGATCCAGCAAATTGTCATGAGATCAGTGCGCGCGGTTTTTTCGTGCATGTGTCTTGGATCCAGAAATATCGCCGCGTATCGCCAGGTGGTGCGTCATGCGGAGCGCCGCGCGGCGAACAGTTTCACCGCTCAAGTTTTGTGTCCCCAGCTTTAGCGCGGGCGCGGCCTCGCGCCTCGCGCCATTGAAACCGTCTGGGCGAATAAGGACGGTGTTTCGAGCTCCTGTCATGCTGCGCCACCTCATGGCGTTTGTCAGAAATGGGAGCGGATCTTTGACACACTTGCTACGTGGAGAGGCGGCGCCGTTCAGACACTTCTTTCTTCTCCCACCGTGGTCCTAACCTTTAAGTTTTTGCGTACTCCTTTCTGATGAAAACAGTCAAGGAGTAAAATAGGCCTGAACGGCGACCTTTTTTTTGGAATCGATAATTTAGCGAAGTTTGAATAATTGCTACTTGATTTGTATGATGGTTGCATTTGTGGTTGTTGGTAGCTGTACACTTCTTTTTTCGCTCTTGTATTGTTAAAAAAATAAAAACGCACTCCTGAGGCAGCCCGAGCCCGCAACAGTATTATAAATAAATAAATGATCCATTTTCCCCGAGCGGAGTGGAGTGGCCATTCAGCAGACGCTTCGTGGCCACGTTGACAGCAGTGACCGGCGACCAATGCAGGCAGACTTTATCCTGCGGAAGTACACGGCTGTGCGTCGAGATGAGGTGCGTGCTTACATGGGTTCTTTCGCCGTGCTTTTCAATGGGCGGATCGTGAACAAAAAGAGTTTGAAATAAGGACTAAACGCGTATGACTGATTCTCTCCAGCGCCTAAAATTTTCAACGGGCCTTACACGAAAGGCATAGTTTTCTTAACCATACAGCTGCCGTTTAATTTTTTTCTTTTTCTGGAACAACATGGGTTTTATGTGTCAAACTTTTGAAAATTTTGCCCGGAGCTGACGGCGTTCTATATATATGTACATTTTGGTCAGCTTGTCCTCGTGGACAGTATTGTCGAGCGCCACGCTGAGCTGCTCGTCTGCAGTAACGTTCTAGGGCACTTGGAGGCACGGGTAACGCCCTTAGACACGACTATGTACACACAAACATTTGTCGGGACGGACGAATTTGACCTTATCGGCGAGTGGCCGAAGTGTGCAGGTGCATCTCAGTTCATCCGTGACGCATACATCCGGATCCCCCAACTAGCCGGTACTATCCGGTACTTTCCGGAGGTACACCGCAAGCGTCTTGATGAACAAGCGACGGTTCTGTCGACGTTTCTGAAGTTGAACCCGGAGAAAAGGTTGGCGTCGACATAATTCGACCTGGTTTTCCTCCTGTTCACTTCTTCCTAGGGGTATACGGGTGTTCTGCGTTGCTTCTTTTAAGCTGAACTAAATAAATCTGCCGCAGCGAAGGCCACAATAAGAGACATTACTTGACGTCACTGAAAAGATGGGAAATGGCAGAATTTTAAACCCTTCCGATTTATCTTGTCAACATATAGGCATGATCTTTGAATTGAACCTATGTGCAAATGTAATGTTTCCGGTAGCGCCTATGATTGAATTTTTCTTTAACTGAGACCATCTAGTTTCGACGTTCCGAGGCCCGAAAGGAAATGCAATTTCACTGAGCATACGTAATGGTTTGAGAGTGAAAGCGCCTTAGATTGATTCCAAAAATAGCTTATTGTGGGGGGGGGGGGGGGGTTAGGGATAGAAGACGAGCCGCACGTGGCTACAGTTCTAGCTTTCCGATGTGGATCCAACCATGAGAACATCCCCAGTCACTTGGGTGGACACGGTGCCCAGTCTGGCCCAGTGTCTCCCGACCAGGGGACGCGGCGTCCGGCCTCGCGCTCCTCGCCAGTGTTAAACACTGGATAGGTGGAGCAGGCCGCCGCCTGATTAAAAGGGTTCAGCCGTATGCATGCATCCATCCATTCACCGCGTAATGTGTGCGAGGACGTGGCACGTGGCCCAAGCATGACCGCGAACGTGGTCCCTTCGCGAGTGCCGCGGGATCGCGCTTCCGCGCACACGGTCAGCGTAGCACTTCCGCTGAACGCTCGCCTGCAAGCCGTCTGCACGGCGAAAGGATAACAATAGCAGCGAAGAGTCAGATGGGCGTGTCGGCGTGATCACAGAGCAGGCTCTGTCTTCTGAGGAACTCTTCGTGAAGTCCCAGCTTGGTGAAGTTGTTCTTGATGGGGTGCGGCGACCCCTTCTGCGTCCGCCCGGACAGTTCGGTTGTCTGGCGTGACGTGCTACTGTTGTCCTTGCCGCGCAGCAGCCGGTTGTTGGGCGTCGTGTGGAAAGACGAGGTGTAGCGGAGCACCCTTCCCGTGCACACGCCGCGTGTGGACAGCAGGATGGACAGGTCTCGCCGGTACTGCTTGGTCAGGATGGCGTACAGGAACGGGTTGGCGCACGAGTTGAGCGGGTAGAAGAACACCAGCAGAATCTTGGATTTCGGGACATCGATGAGGGGGTATCCCGCCACTGCTGTGAGGCCAAAGAAGGCGATGGGTGCCCAGCAAGCGAAATCGGTGAACACGAGCATGGCCATGCGTTTGGCCACGGACGTGTCTTTGTTGCCCGAGTGGGAGCGTGGCCGCTGACCAGAAATGGCCAGATACATCTTGGCGTAGCAGGCGCAGATGAGCAGGAAAGCGAGACCGTTGACAGAGAGCAGGCTGAGCAGGTACAGCTGATCCGGGATCTCTCTGTTCTCCATGGGCAAGCAGATGGACGTCTTGCTGTAACTGCTGACCCCGACAAGCGGCAGGGTGGCCGCTACGATGGCATATAGCCAGCCGCAGGCCATGACGCGCGCAGCGGTAGTCAGCCGCAGCCGCCGGTTCAGGTGGACCGCGTACGTGATGGCGTACCAGCGCTCCAGAGTGATGACGGTCAGCGTGTAGATGGACAGCTCAGATGCGAACACGGTCAGGAAGCCCGCGACCTTGCAGCCAGCACCTGCGACAAAGCAGAGAATTCATCAATGACTCCCTGCGTGGTGTGTTTCGCGGGGACCAAGTCGCACAGTCGTGTGTTCTATTGTAATTATAAACATACATTTGAAGCGCTAAATCCAATGCCGTAGAAACTGGCTGCCAGCACATAAGATCAGCATCAAGATTAATCAAACATAAGTAATTGTGTTGTGTAGGTGTTTAGACAGCGTGAAGTATAGTCAGCCGCAATGGGTGTCCGGCGTCTCCGCCTTGGATGAGACATTCAGCCAGTGAAGTATATACACTGCTGGCCTGTGGGGCTTTTAATGCGCATTATGCAGTAGTGATACACGACCGCACGCCGGTACAATGCAGATCGAAACGGGATTGAACCCAGGATACCTGGGTTCTGCAGCGCGAGCTTTCGTTCCATGCGCTCGTACCGAGCTTTAGTGCGTTAAGACGCTGGACGTGCTCCGATCTCCCCGGTTCGAAAGGCGAAAAGCGACGACCCTCTGACATTTCTATAGAAACACGTACTTGTTCGAAAGAAGTGAGCGATTCGGACGCGGCGTGTGTCCGAAGCGTTCACCCTCATGCCGCCGACGGTATAGTGCAGCCGGCAGCCAGCTGACACAGCCGCGAGTGTTAGCCGATGGGAGTAAGATGCCGCAAGGGGTATACCCTTCTGCACAAGGCAACGCTAGGGATTCGTGGCAGTCCATTTCAACCTCCCTTTTAAGAGCCTATAGCGCATTCCATGTTTTTTGCTCCTGAGACTTGAACGTCGTTGTGCCAGCTCACATTGACGCCCCCTGTACACATTTAAACCCGCGCACGCTAAAGTGGCTTACCCGCGGAGGGTCCAGGAGGGGTACCTCTCGATTAGGGGCTCAAGAGAGCGTCCTTCTGTGAAATCCGCGCCCTCACAGATTTCCAAAACCGAACAGTCGGACGTTTTCCTGCCAGTGCTTCTTTCCTGCTTTTGGAAGGTTTTCTGCGTGACTCGTTCCTCAAACCGACAATTCTAGGCAGCACAAGGTGAGCCACCCGCCTGGGTCCAACGGCATCTTCGTTCCGAGTCCGATCGCATGGCGATGATCCCATTCCGCCAAAAGTGCATCGTCACTGCGCTGCGTCGCCTTTGTGCGTCTGCAGTCACCGAGTAAACCAATCACTGAATGCGCCGCGATCCTTTTCTTTCTGCGCGTGATTGATTGGATCAGCTGGCTAATGGACTACGCATGTAAATTATTTTAGTCAGTGATGAAATACTTTGCAATCGCAGTTTTAAAGGCAGACATAATTAAGGTTAAAACAATTTATTGCACTTACAAAGGTGATATGATTTGTGATAATAATCGCTCATTGTTTGCTTGTTGCCCGATTCCGTAATTGGATGCAGAAAGAGAGAGAGAGAGGAGAGCGCCGCAAGTCCTACAAACTTCGATCCGTAGAAGGATGACGTGCTCGTGATGGGCACCTCGTCTTGACCTCGACAGCGCGTGCCATATGCAGAGGCTTTGGACATGACGTGCTGCGAGGTTCCCGGAGGAGCGCTGCATGAGAACCGTGCGTGCTGAAGACAGATGCAGCGACTGTGATTTTTGAGAACTGCGGCTATGTAATCGCTGCCAACTGTGCCGCTTTGTAGGTACGAAGCCGTGAAAGGTGTACAAAGAACTGCTGGGAAAAGATCGACACAAAAGGCAAGGAAACGTATGCTCTAAGAAATACCTGCGCGTCTACTTACCCGCAAAACACTCAAAGAGCCAACCTCTGTGATTTAGGAAATCATGCAGCTCGGCGAATGATGAGGTGGAACATTCGTTCCGACCTAAAAATGAAGTCTGCGCTGTGGCATTACGCAATGCAAAACGTCATGCTTGCATTGCGTAATGCCACAGCGCAGACTTCATTTTTAGGTCTAAACGGATGTTCCGCCTCGTCATTCGCTGAGCTGATTTCGTAGATCGCAGAGATTGGCTCTTCGAGTGTTTTGCGGGTAAGTAGCCGCGCAGGCATTTCTAGAGTGTAGAAATGGGCTGGCGTCAACATTGCGGCAATGGCGTAATGTTGACGCCATTGCCACAATGTTGCCATCATTCCCATCGATTTTTTGAGTAATTTCTTGTTCTGCATTTGTATCGTCAAAGTTTTTTTATGTGTGTGTACATTTCGCAACAGTTTAATTGATAGCAGTTTTTTGTGATGTTGCACTTTATAATACTTGTTGCTTTGTTGTTTTTTCTTTGTCGAAATTATTGAATATAGTTTTTATTTATATTTTTTCGTCTTTCAGCTGCTTTGTCCGTTCCCTTATTTCTTACACCCACTCACATTCATATACATATACACAGATATACGTATAACATATATAGCGAGAGAGGAAATAAATGAGGTCTTGTTTTCGAAATATAGATTTCACCACTACTACCCAATTTTCCAGTCGGAGAAAGCGTACCTGAACAGTAAAACACAAGAGAAAAAAGAATTAAATTAGTTCGCGTAATGCTTTTGGAAATTTGTAATGTAATAGCACTAGTGCGGAAAATAATTTTAATTGGTGTCGGCAGCCTTTTTTTCTGCCCAAGTTCAGAGAGGGCACCGCGCATACAGATACGCGGTGCCCTCTTTGAACTTGCGCAATTAAATGTTCTATAAATCCCTGTCAGACGGGTACGTTTAAGGTCTTCAGAACGAACTACTTTAGAGAGTGGGCCAGCCAGCTCGCGATTTGCTTTCATTTTTTGTTGAGCCTCCAGTGTTAGTGGAAGTGCATGGCGTGTGGTCATTTTCATTGCTTTTCTGTTTTGAAACAAATAATTAGACATACTATTTCTTTTTGTGTGTTAACTGTTTTCTGTGCTTTGTCTCTGCTGCTGCTGGGGGAGATGGAGACCTGTCAAGCAACTGTTCTGTTGCTTTTTTCTCCATTTTCTCTCTCCAAATGGAGACAAATAAAAAAAAGTGATTTGATTGTGATGATTTGATCTTGCTCCTATCGGCGTGTGCTAATTAGCTGATAAAAAAAAACTGCATTTATATCAAAGAAACTTCACTCAGATAGCTGAAACAGACCTATTATAAGAATGACATTTCATCCTTCGCATTACTTAAAAAAAAAACTTTTTTTTTCCGGTTAAACAGAGCTTATGGCAGCCTCAGAAAGGAAACTTTCGGGGTGCAACGAAGAACGCCAAGCATTTCTATACCCGACGAATTGGAGCGAGCTGTTAAGTTATAGGGATAAAAGGAAAGGAACATAAAGGACAATGATGGTTCGGCCCGTCTCCATCTCGATTTCCTTTTCTCCCTGCTTCTCATTATGCGTTTTACTTTAAATGGGCCATACGACTCTATCGGGTAGGAGCGTTTCTCACTCTGCACAAGCTTACTGATAGTGACAGCCAAGTATACTCGGACGCGTGCGCCGCCGACCGAGAAGCAATTCTTTGTCATCGCGTAATCGCAACATCGCAAAACTTGATGGCGAAGTTGGGGGGATCGCATTGTTGGTGTTGTCAACCCAGTGATCCTCAGGATTCCGCCATCAAGCTCTGCGATCCCCGCGGTGACAATATTTCAGTGCGGCTCGTACAGTTGGACATGGGCACTGCGTGAGCATCATTCGATTCGGGCTCGTCGGACAATCAACGCGTCGACGTGCACTTGCGTTATATAGTGGCTCGTGCCCAATCGCAGCGAGGGCGGGAATGGCCGAGCCTCGACAACGTGTGGAACTCGGCACGTGATTGGTTTAGTCGGTGATGGCGAGCGCACAAAGGTAATGAGCACCGTGACAATGCAGTTTTGGCTTCATCGAACCGTAGAGACGGTCGTGATCGGCTGCCGGAACGGTGAAGTCGCACCACGCGGCTCTGCGTTGTCGTTGAATACGCCGAGAACGAGAGTGGTTGGTTGATTGGGCTATTCCAATCTTGTACACGTTACTCAAAAAAAAAAAAATCGACTCCAATTACAATTACTTTTGCTTAAAAAAATGTAGTCCATTAAATTACTTGATTAGTCGTGAAGAAAAGTAATTGACCATTATTTGATGAAGTAACCGTTACTTTTTCGTTTACTTCGGATTTTCAGAGCGCCAGATTTTTCTGCCGGTCTGAAAACGGGTCTATCGTACTGTCCATTATTGGATTAGGGTTCTTCTGAATCCGCCGACTTACGGTAAACCATCCTCCTGTCAGTGCCTTGGTTCGTGTATTCCTTGGAAGGCAACTTTTAGAGACGAAGGGCGCCATAAGAAAAGGGGAGGGAAAATAGTAAGTCACAAGTAGTTTGAGTGCTTCCAAAAGTCATGAAATATCTCCTGTGATTACTTCGAAATAAATCTAATAAAATGATTACAAAATTCCTCAAAAGCAATCGATTACGAGCAATTTGATTACTTGTAATGAGTACCCTACAAATCTGGCCTTTTGCCATCTTTCTTTCTCGGGGGTGCTTCGGCAGACAATTATCGCGTTTGTAAAGTTTTTTTTTCTTCTTACTATATTAATACTGTCGTCTATGATCCTTGCCAGTTCAAAGTCTTAAAGACCACCATTGACGGCAAAACAGTGAATAATGAAAAATGGGTAGTGCCCTTAACTTCAAAGTCCCATAATGCATCGAATGCATAATTTAAGTAGTATTAAAAAAAGAAAAATTGTTCTATACATTACGCGGTCGTTTCGGGGAGTGAAAAACATATTCTTTATTAATTGCTATCACCCTCTTCTACAACATCACCATGTACTACGGGGAGTATCGGCGCGGGGTAGTTGGCGCAGTCTGCAAATTTTATACAAGGTGGTTTTTTTTAAGCTTTAGAGATTTGTTTAAGAAAAAGCCTTGAAAGTTACACTTATGCGGTTTGTGCAGGTGAGTTATGCGGCCAGGGGGACATTATGTGGGTGGCTAATCTTTGCGATAAGTAGGCTAATTAATTGAAATTTGTTAATTAACTTTTTAGTTAGTGAAAATAGACATATGGTTTCAATTATAAACTTAACGAGCGTCATCGAAAACCACTATATCAACTCTTTTTAGAATGACTTAAAGCTCGTGGAAAACTCGGGTACGCGCCAAAGTTACCACTCGTGAAGCAGGTGGAAAGCTAGCAGTGGCGGAACGCGGATGTTAATATGATCATCTCGTTCCGCCACTGCTAGCTTTGCGCCTGCTGCACGAGTGGTAACTTTGGCGCGCCCCGAGTTTCGAAGTTCAGTTTTAGCGGCCCCACGTCTGTCGCAACGCTGGTCCGTCGTGCGCCGCCATCGTGTCGTCCAATCCGTGGTACGTCGCCATATTGACATTGACGTGTCCATGCATACTTCCAGTGATCTGTACAACATTTTTGTTTCGACCAACGTATTTGCAGCTTTTTTGGAGGCCACAAAAGTGGGGTTCGTATTCCTTTCTACTTTTAATATTGAATGTGTGTCTTGATGACCCACGACTTTGAATGTATTTGGTACACATAGGGTTTGATCGTCACGTGACCATGAAAACGAGAGTGAGCGCGATTGAAACCGGCCAATTCTCGACCAGCTGTTTTCGGGTGGAAAGAAAACGAATTGCGAGCCGAAAATTGTCATGGGTAGTTGGACTTTTATAGGACATCTTCAAATAAAAACCATGGGCGAGTATAAATATCCTGTCAGTGTCCCTTTGAGACCTTTCGAGACAGCGTTGGTTCACTTGAACAACGTGGTGCTTAGAACGGAAACCAAGCGAATGACAGGAAAAAGCAATAGACCTTTAGCAAAACGTGCAGTTCCGTCCGCGGCGCCGAAAGGTATGCCGGGAACTCAAGGTACAACCGGTTGTAGCGGACGACAAAGTCGACCTTGGAGGCGACGGCGACCGGGCTAGGGTAGGCGAGCATCTGCGTTACCCTCTCGCTCTCTTGAGGACTTCGCGCGCGGCCTTTTGGGATTTCTGCAAAAGGTCTGTTGACCTCGCGTAAGATGGACACCGGGGCCACTTCCCCTACACTTCCTGTAACCGCGGCCCGCCGTCCCCTTGTTTGACCAGTGGACCGTACCGTGTTGCCAGAGGATGGCGTGGTTGAAGTACTGGCCGCTGGTGTGCAGGTCCTCGGCCGCTATGAGCAGCAAGTAGGCGCCCATGCAGAGATCGGCGAACGCCAGGTTGCACATGAGGAATTTGGAGACGCTCATGCGGCCGCTAAGAAGCACCAGGATGACCGCCAGGTTTCCGGTCACAGCCGCCACGACCACGAACCAGACGGCTACCCGCAGGATCTCCGTGCCCATAACGTCTTCGCAGGGATTGAAGGCGTCCGGCGCAGGGAAGCACTGCACTTGCCGACTGGCCAACTTCCCGCAGGTGACCTGTGTTTCAGGTAGGACTGTGAAGTTAACCTATTAACCATAACGATTAAGCAAATACCGCGCGAAGCGCCAACTAACTTGTTAACCGACAGTGGCGTCAAAGTGTTCGGGAGATTGGTGTGGGGGAGGGGGATTTCTGCGATTTCACGACAAGTGAGCCTCGCCGCGACATATCGGAGTGGTCGCTTTTGTGAACGCAGACGTTGGTCAACAAGTGGCACACCGAATTTGAACCAACCTTGCGAGATGCGCTTCAGTGAAGATTCAGTTTTAGCGCAAAATGTGTTTATGGGCCGTATTTCATGCGAAAAGCGTTACGCAGGACACGAGTGTCACGAAAAGCTGCTACACACGCAGCCCATAGAAGGCAATGCATAGGCATACAAAGCTTAGAGAATACTTAGTCATGATTAATCATATCTAATCATAATGAGCGAGCTTTACAAAACGGAGCAGAGGGAATCGGAGGAGGTGAACGGGAATGCTAGCTGCTGGACTAACACATGTACGACGAAACCGTCCGATCCGACGTCCGATCCGGCAATACGACGGTCGGAGGCGAGGGTTTTCAACGCTTTCCGGTGCTACGAAAACCCTCACCCCCCAAGGTCATTCCAGCAGCCCGCACGTCGGATCAGACGGTTTCGTCGTACATGTGTTTCGCGCTTAAATTTCCTAAGGTCGACTGTGGGCGTGCGTGACTGGCTTCCGCATGACGAAGCATAGCTCCCCACGTCGTCTCACGACGTCACGAGTCGCAGATAAATTTAAACTTGACTCGATCATTTTGATAAGCCGGAAATGCACGAGTGTGTCGTGCGTGCGACACATCTGAAACCGCCCAAAACACTCCCTGACCAATCAAAACAAATCATAACGCTCGTATTATGCATGCACGATACGTTCTGTGCTCGCCACATTTTATCAGATAGATAAAGACAAGTTTAATATATATGTTCGAGCATTCACAAGGTTTGTTTGCTCAAATTTGTTTTCACCATTGCACCGGAGCATGAGGTTCTGAGTACGCGCTGAATGGTCTACAGCATGTACGCTAACTTATCAAGCTGCGACTAAGGAATTAATTTTTTATTGATCGAGACAGCATTTTGTATAGATGTGGAAACATCGGGTAAATTATCTCCCCATCAAGATATAGACCAGTATCTGCTCTGTTCCATGGGCGCCGGCATGTTTATTTATGCTGACGCCATGACACAGTAGGGGGTATTAATTGAAAACGATCGTGTTGTTGAATCAAATACGATTACATGAAACTATATATATATAAAACAACATAAAGGACGGGGACGGTTTTGCTACCGTCCCCGTCCTCTATGTTTTTCTCCTTTCATGTATTCGTACAGTAGGTACAGTAGGGTGGCTGCGATTTTCGCAAGACTCCGTTTTTTTTTTTAGAAACCTGTGCACATATTGTAGTGCAAGAACGTCAGAAGTGCATTATCACGGAACTCCAAGAACAACAACGATGCCAAGTGTGCCGTAAAAAGCAAACATCTCGTTTTATGCGCAGTCCCTCTATTCACACGAGCTTGCGTTGGAGATTATTTCCAATTTTTATCGCTGGGGAGGGGAAGGGAGAGGGGGCAGGATTTAGGACACTGGGCGAAAAAAAGTGCCGCATATGTCAACGGAAAACAAACAAACAAACAAAAACAAAAATGCACAACACCAGTCGCCGATTCTGGACAAATATAATTCTAAAAAAGGCAAAACCCTCGTTGTACACACAAAAAGAAAAATGCCTAACACCAGCCGCCGATTCTGGAAAAATATAATCCTCAAAAATGCAAAACCCTCGTTGTACACTCCGTTTCGCGTTAATTCCGACAGCAGTCGACGATACGATCCAATAGAGCCAATCAACTGTCTTCAAAAGTGCATCGCCATGGCGCTCGTCGTGTTTTGTGCGTTTGCAATTACCGGCTAAACCAATCACGCACAGAAAGAAAAAAACACAGGATCACGCCGCATATTAACCGACAGTGATTGGTTCGGCCGTTGATACCAAGCGCACAAAGGCGAGACGAGCATCGTGACTATACACATTTGGCGCTTCTTGATTGGCTCCGTCGTAACGTAGAGTTAGCTGCGGTCGGGTGTAATGTGA
The DNA here is from genome assembly GCA_037355805.1 of Ixodes ricinus. Taxonomy (NCBI): domain Eukaryota; kingdom Metazoa; phylum Arthropoda; class Arachnida; order Ixodida; family Ixodidae; genus Ixodes; species Ixodes ricinus. The sequence continues at coordinate 43,890 of JAZHYW010036325.1, forward strand.
AACAGAGTATAGACCAACTCAACTCACTGACGTCACGCCACTGCGGTGGCGCTGCTGTCGGTACTGCGCATGCGCAGACGCTTCAACTCCTCCTGAATTTGGTTTCTACACATGCGCAGTGGCCACACCTGGTGTGGGCAAAGCGTTTTTTTTGTAAACGCTGTGTTGATGTATATTTGCAAAATAACCCCCCCTTTTTTTTCTTCCTTTTTTTTCTCCCCTACAAGGAATCTGGTGTTATCGCGCATTCCCCAGCCTATTGAGCGTCTTCAGTCGATTCCCTAGAAAGTGTGAGAGGAGAGCCAACCACTGCTCTTTCTGTGTAATGACCTTCGTGATTGACAAGGAATAGATAAAGCTGCACGAATTGACTTTTCAACTACTGCTCGTATCAGATTTCTTGGGTCAGCGTTATCTGCACACCATCATTCGCGAGAGATATTTCTTTTGGTTGCAGCAGGTTGTAGTGATTGAGTCTTTACACGTGCTGCAACAAACACGGTCAATTTGACTTCTTTTTTCTTCTTTTTTAAAGCCGCGTAGCGTTGAAAGTTTGCGCGTGACTTGTAGTAAGCTATGGGGCATGACTCGGTGAACCCTTGTTTTCTACTCCGCGATATCAGTTGTAATAACGCCGGGAGGACGGACCAAGCTCCAGTTTCCACGGGATGTACAATAAATGCTCCTGCGGAATGGTGTCTAGCAAGGATTCGAATTAGGTTCGTGCGAAAATTATCTAAATTACTCGAAGGTCATTTACAGAAAGCCCGAAGATGACTTGTAAATCATGTTTGGGCTTACGTCTGAACAGAGGTAAGCCCAGCCTTCCTCATGCTTAAAAAAGAAAAAAAATAGAAGTTTTGTTTTTTCGCGCGTGTTTTTTACTAGAAGAAAGCCGGAGTACCCATTGCTCTTCCTGAGGATGCACTTCCGGATGAAAAGTGCCCTCCATGCCTCGGGAGTCGAAGATGCTCCGATTCGAGACGTTGGTCGGTCTGGTCCTGGGAGAGCCTGCGGACGGGCCAGAAAGACAGACACTAAAACGGACAAATGAACCAGTCTGGTGAAAACAATGATGCGAAAACACTTCAAGGAGGCACCTTTACAACTTCCTTGGTCTGCTTACTAACTAGACCCATATTTCGCGGTGTCCTTGTAATCACAATTGAGAAGTTTGTTATGCAAACTTTCCTTAAATATTACAGCGATATGATTGTGATATGGTATTGATGAAAACAAATAACCAAATGTGCCTCCGGAATTCCGGAAGTACTTTCCACTGTATACTCTGTTTCACCACAAGATGTACTGCATGGAAAGCTACGAACACCAGCTCTTTGTTGAAGGAGGCACCTCGGTTCCACGAACACTCGCGCAGCAGGAGCAACTGCCAAAGCTACAAGCTCGGGCTAGCTACGATATATATCAATAGAGAAGGTTTTGGCCCTCTGCCTTGCTTTTCCCTTTTTTACATTTAATTTCCTGGTCTTGTTTTATAAATATCCACATCCCTTTAGGCATACCTTGATTTGGTACTGAATAACAGGCTTAATTTGAGCTAGTTGGTAGGTGTGAATACAAGGAAGTCAGCTTGAACAATAGACAATTTCCGATCGAAAATACCCTCAGAAAGTTTTGATGGTCCATCAAATTTTCCTGATGGCCCATCAGACCTTCTTGATGGCCAATCACACCTTCTTGACGGCTTATCACACTTCCTTAACGGCCTCATATCTTCTTGATGGCTCAACAGAGCTTTTGGTGGCCCATCAGACTTCTTTGATGGTCCTACAGGCTTTTTTGACGGTGTTTGATGGAGCATAAAACGTTTTCTGGTGGTGGCTGACGGACCATTGAAAAGTTTTGATATTGCCCGCGTGAGACCACCAGGATATCTCGATAAACATCTCGATAGACCACCCGAACGTCAAAAAAGGCTGATGGTGCTTCTCATGACATCTTTCGGTGGTGGGAAGAACCGGATCATCTTCGGGACGTCCCAGCAGTAACGGGGGGGGGGGGGGAGAGTATGCTACGTTGTCACACATGCGTGAATTACATCCGGTGTGGAAAGCTGACAGCGGTATGGCTCGATAATGGAGTGTCAAATTAGTAAATAATCCGCCTCAAAAATTGTAGTAGGGTACTCAAAATGTCAAGAAGACACTTTATAGACTCAGGTGTGTTTTTGCAACCACAGCTTTGTTTTAAATGGTGTTCTGGTTCGTTGGTTAAACGATTTGTTGACCCGCTTTGTATGTCAAGTAGATTATATTTACGATCAAAATGGCAGAAAATGTGCCCCCCCCCCAAAAAAAAAAACAAAAAAAAAAAACGACTTCTGTTTGATTGGCAGTTTATTTACTATATATATGGGAGAGAAGAAACGTTTACAAAGCCGCGAATGCGGTAAGACAAGGCCTACCGAATTCTCGGCCCGACGAGGCTTAGTGTATTGCACACTGTCGCATGACGCCGTCATGCTGAGCATGGTCGATTGGGACAGAGTGTAGATTGCCATGCAACAAGACACCGCTAAAATTGCACGTTGTGGAGTCTTGAAAGTAGCGAGTGGAGTAAGCGCATTTTTTCCGTTTTGTTTTTGCAGTTTAATAATTCAGCCTTCAATAATTTCTAAATAGGAATATTAACATGCCATGACCAAAATACATGCCTTGCACGTGACGTCACATGGCACCGAACTAGCTGCCATTGATCCCTGTTACAGTGTATCCCTGTCATGCTCCTGTGCCCGTACCTTCTGCAGCATACATCTCGCAACATTGAATTTGTTCTTCTCGGCAAAGCTTGCCGAGAAGAACCGGAAAGAACAAATTGAATGGTGCGAAATGTATTATGCTTGAGGTACGGGCACTGGAGCATGGTACGCAGCAATGGCGGCTGATGTGACGTCAATGCAAGCCATGTATACAAACTTTGCTTTGAGGTTTCCACGCTGATTTCGAAGGTATCATAACGTTTCGGATGCTCATTTTTGAAAATAATGATGAGTTTAAAATAAAGTTCATTTTTGTCTCTAATGCAATCTTTGCCTTCTGCCGGTACGTATGTGTGGATAAAAATTCATACCGACCATTATACCAACAGGCCATTAAACCATTAGGCCGTGAGACGTCCCAAAATATGACAGATCATCAGACCATCAAATCATCATGCCATTCAACCATAACACCATTAAACCATTATGCCATCAAACCATTAAATTGTCAATGTCCCGAGAAACGACAGATCATCAGCCTGATTGTCCATCAGAAATTTTCTGATGGTCCTTTTCGATAGGGTAAACACAGAAACTGGAAACGAACATACACACCGCTGACTATCAAATGTGACTTTAATACTTCTTCATCTTTATCCATATCCGGTAACTCTCTTTTCTATCCTTTCTTCAGTTCATTGCATACATATACAGGCGTGATACATTCCTAACGGAACCATAAGCGAAAGCTCGCGCTGCAGATTCCAGCGATCCTGGGTTCAATCCCCACCCCTGCCCGTTTAGATCTGGATGAGCATCGTACCGGCGTGCGGTCGTGTATCACTACTGCGTGAGTGCACGTTAAAGAATCCTCAGGCTAGCGGCTGTACTGCACTGGCTAAATTTCTGTATCTACAGCTGAGGGACAAGTCGCCTCGTTGAGGCAGACTAAGTTCAGGCTGTATAAACATACACGCACCACCCAAAGGAAACGCATGATTAAAAAAAGAAAGAGTGCAAACTGCTAGCTGAATGCCGTCTTTGCATAGGTGTTTCTTGAGTTCGGCGGACATTAGCTGAAGGAATAATCGTCATGCTAAAAGGACACTGACAGGTATACTTACGCTCACCAAGGTATATGAAAGCCCAGCTACCCAAAACACAGTTTGCGGCTCAAAATTGGATTTTTTTCTTCCCGAAAACCGCCGATCGAGAACTGGTCGGCTTGAGTCGCGCTCACTCTCTTCTTTGTGGTCACGTGCCGTTCAGACACAACCACCAAATATAATCAAAGTCGCGGGTCATCGAAGGCACACTTTCAATATTAAAAATAGAAAAAAAATGAAACCTAGTTTTTGTGTCTTCTAACAAACTGTAATTACGTTGATTGAAAAAAAAAAATTGCACAGAGTACCGGAAGCACAGGCACTGGGTAATTCTCAAGATGGCGTCGTATCGCGGGAGTCGCGGGCTGGACGGCTGGACGAAGCGGACTAAGCGATGGCGGCGGACGACGGGCGTGGGACTTCTACTTCAGAACTGTCGTTCGAGGTACCGGCGGATCTGTCTAGCTTCCAAAGAAATTTTTTAACGATCAAAACAATAGACCGATCTTACCAAGCGTTCGGCGCATGTGTGAGGCCGCCATAACTTTAGCTCACAAGAGGCAGGCGGCAGCGCTCGAGACGGCTCGTGCCGTCTCGTGCTCTGCACGCGCAAAGCTCCAGCGTGGTTGGGGCACGTGCAAAAAGACTAAAACTCTCTAGATGCATCGCGGCAGCGGTGGCGTCGCCAAACTGGCTGGTGAGATCGGTCTATTAGGATGTATTCTGTACGACGCGCCCGACCACCAAGCTGATTCGGCACGAAGACGTCGCCGAGTCGTCGCCCCTTCTCCTGGCTGAAGACATCGCTCGTCTTACGAACACGAACCGACCTTTCCGGAAATATGGGGCGCCCCCGACGTTTGCTTGACGCATTGTGACATTCCACGGCACGTGAGATTATCCAGGTATAGAAGAAGTTGACGTTGGTTTAGCATTTTATGACCTGAGAACGCAGAGAAGGCACAAAACCAAACCGAGTATGTGATGACTCCTATTGCATTAGCTTTATTTTTTTGTGTGCCTTCTGAGCTCCCACTGACATGAAAGAATGAATTGTGCCGCTTTCAGGATACGAAGTGTGTAAAGTCGACACGAGCGCACATCTGAACAGCCCTAGAACTCCCCTCGCCGCGACGTCTCATGGGATTTTCCGGAAAGGGCCATTGGTAAGAACTTGAAGCACGTTCAAACGTCAAGCACGAAGTGCGTACTTGGTGTTGAGTAGCCGTAGGCACGCGTTGCGTACGATATCTTTACTAGGTGTGAATGTGGCCAATGCGTGGTGCTGCCCGACTTCGAGCCTGAGGAGTGCCTTTGCAGCAGGGAATTGGCAGCAAACTTTCTGATCTACAGTCGACTGGCCGCATTACAGCGAACGAGGAGTCCCCCTCGTGCGCTTGACCATTACGATGTTAAAACAGTCGTCTGCTTCCCACTAGAAGACAAGGCCGTAGTGCCGACATTTTCGCGTCACCAACGACGGCCAACGCCAGATTGGAAACGAGTGCTGCGTCAGCACCTCGGCTTCAAGTCAAGTTTGAGCCGAACGTTGACGCAATCGTCGTGTCCAATCTGTGACTACAGCGTTGGCCTTCTCTCATGACGCCATCTCTATCAGCACTCCGGCTTTGTTATCTAGGAGGTGTTGGCCGCGAGCCCTACCAACAATGACGCTTGGAAGAGTGAAGTAGTCACTCTTCGGAGCGTCATTGGCAAGCACTTGTGCCAAGGCATATGCTTGTGCAGCAAGTGCAAAAGCTAGTGGTGCAGAAACGCGGATGATTAGCTTATCATCGGCTTTGCGCCTACTGCACGAGGGGTAACTTATGCGAGCCCCCGCGTTACCCACGTGCTTCAAGTCCAACAATTAAAAAGTTAATTAATAAATTTTAGTTTATTATTAGACTTATTGTAAAGATTATCAGTTTATATATTGCCCCCCTGGCCGTATACTTCACCTGAACAAACCGCATTAGTGTACCTTTTACGGATTTGTTGCAACATATCTTATTTTGTTTTGTACCTTACTAAGAATAGTTGATTTAGTGGTTTCCGATGACGCTTAGCAAGCTTCGCAGTAAACCACATGTTTATTTTTCCGAATTAAAAATGAATGAGCAAACATTAGTTAATTATCTTGCTAATTAGTATGTTTCTAAAATCCTTGATGTTTCTAAAATCCCTGTTCCCGCAAAGAGTCTTTTTTCTTTTTTTTTCTTATCTCGAACGCAGATTTTTAGGGATTTTTGAAAGTTTTTACAGAAGCACCTTGTATATTTATGAGAAAACGCTTGAAAATGGCTACTCATCTCAGATTTTCTGCGAGCCGGATTCATAGTAAAATGATGATGAACAATTAAGAAAGTGCTTGGCGTGACTGCAGATTCCTGTGTAGAGCTACGCTCTTATAATGTTTTAGCATTTTGTTTGCTTAAGCAATTGCGAATAAACACGCTTTTATGGGAACTGCACTGGATCTACTTTTTCGGAAAATCATGGTGGTGTTCGGAAGGTTAGTTTCTTCTGATAACTTTGCTTTTATATGCTATCATGCAGGTCATGTGAGGTGTAATACGACATTAGTGGTTATTGTCCAAGGCTCCGGATAATAGCAAACGGCTTGTTCGTTACAAATACCGAATATAATGTCAGTATGAGGAGAAAATGACTTGCCTAGAAAAGAAAATTACGGAGCAAGTACAACAACTCTTGGAAGTGAGACTACATCATCGTTGTTACGGCCCTCGTATTGTTTATGTGGCCTTACCCGCCCAAATATTGGAGGCGGGTAATCTTGGGATGAAAGAGGCTTTTTGCATTTACTTTTAATGCTTCCGTGGTAAAAAAAATCCTCAAAGGGTTTGTTTAATTCCAAGATTAAAGGTCGAAATTGTCGCGTGATGTTTGATGCCTGATACTATAGAGCTGTATATATTATACCCGGTGGCGGTTCACATTTTGCTTTAGTGCACCTTTTCTCTTCCCGTACGCACCCGCAACCGAAAACTTTGATTTCCCCCAGGCGGAGATTAAAAATTCATCGTCGAAAGCTTTTAAAGTTTTCAACCCAGGTTATTTGATGGAATGCGTTTGAATGTATGTTATTTGCAGGGTCTGTTTTCAAAACAAAGGAAAGGGGAAATAAAATTGCTCTCTTGGGATGTATAAAAACATTTATAAACACAAGTGACTAAAAACTAATGAGGTAACGTATCAATTTTTTTTCTGGAGTGATCTTTATTAATTTAGAAATATTTGAATAAAGATGAACTCTTAACGTAAAAAAATCTTTCTTTCAATTATTTTTGTTTTAGATGTAGGTTATTTATTACAGTAGTGTGTTTACATGTCTATTTCGCATTACTTAGATTTTCGGTATACTTAGGAATGTTTCCTTTCGTGAACGTCTAAACCCCCCCCCCCCCTCTCCCCTTCAATTTTCTTTCCGACTTGGAAGTATAAATGTCGTGAAAGCGTTCCAGGGCACAACACCGTAGTTTAATTTGTTGACTTTTATTATCGTAAAGACAAATAGAACCAGTCCATGCTATGAGCGCGCGCCGTGGTTATGACTACGGCAGCGGCAATTAATTACTAGAGAATAAATGGCGGAAATTATGCAAAAGTATTGAAGTGAGGTAAAAAAAAAATGTTGCATGGAAGTTTGTTTAGACAGCGGGAGGCTGGCATGCCCCAAGTGGCGTCTGGTGCCTCTGCTAGAGACGAGAAATTTATCCAGTGCTGTGTACGGCCGCCAGCCTGAGGTATTTAACGTGCATCACGCAAGAGCTGTACTCGAACACGCGCTAGTGATGCTCATGCATATAGAAACGAGCAAGGGCTGGTATTGAACAGAAAGCTATCGAAATGCAGAGAATGTGGAAAACGGTCACGACCTCAGTGGCACTACTAATTTATATGCTGCATGCAACTTCACTAGCAAAAAAAAAAAAAAACGGAAGTAATTTGATTAATAAGGATTGACATTGCCCCACCACATTGGCGACAATACCGGCAGTCACGATGATGGAAAGTCAACTTTGAGCAAGCTTCGGGTATGGTTTGTGACCTCTCATTTGGAAAAGTTAGACACGCTATACAGTGAGTTTAGGACTCGCGTACTTCGCCACCCCTATGCTCCTCTCACTCCACTTTTGCGAGTAAAAGAAAATTAGCGACTGGCACTGTTCAGATAAAATCATGCACGCAAATCCGGATTTTTTTCTTTCTTTTTTTACATGGGACTTTTTAACGTGTCTAAGGAACGAATCGAAAACTATTTTCCGCAGTAGGTGGTGACACCTAGCGCGTAACAGATATCAGAATTCTCAAATATTTTGTACTTACGACAGACCATATGAACTTTTGATATAAATATCTTACAGCATTCTGGAGATAATGTATCTCGCGTAAAAAAGGCGCAAACGTGGCTCCTTTGATGTTTTGTCACTAAATTTCTGAGCCATTATGTAAAGAAATTGAATAGTTACAACATTAAACTTCATGTCATATATTTGTATTAAAACCTTATTTCGAATGGTATATAAATAATCGCTTTATCTACAACATTTAAATTTTATGGCGCTCCAAATTTGTCCTAAAGTACAAAGTTAAAAAGTTGGGACGAAATAAAAGTAAATGCACTGTACCTATACTTTTTTCAGTATGAAAGGCTAGTGACGTCACTCCCCACGTCGCAAGCTGCCGTCGCCGCGGCAGCTTGCGCAACAGTCATCTTTACCGAGAAACGTATGCGGTGAGCGCTGCGTCCGCATTGTTATCAGGAGCGCCTTATTGTCAATTATTGTGGTTCGGCATGCTTGTTTTGTGCTTGTTCTTTATTGAAACGAATGCTGTGCTGTATGTTGTATGCGTGATATGCACTTTTCGCTTCAATCGCTGAAGGTTTTCTTTTTTTTTTTTCCGTGAGGACAATGACTCAAAGAATTTCAGAAATCCGACCTGTGAGTCATATGCAGTTTCGCCAGTTTCGTTGTAAAACCTTTAAGGGAAAATTTAAAAAAAAGGCCATCATTGATTTTCTGAAATTCATGTGATAGTTCTCCAGCATGTCCTTGTGTTTATTCATAAAAAACACATGTTGCATCATTGTGTTTTCCTTCAAAGTACAGCGCTACAAATTGTAACCTTCCACGCCGGCATGTTTGCTCAAGGCCACAGACGAGGATATATCTTTCAATTCCGTGTATTTTATGACTAAACATATTTTTGTGCTGTATTCGGGTATTGGGCTGATCCAGTTCGGCAATGGTGCACGCCGACATCATTTCTAACTTTATCGTCCTGTGTGCAGATAAAACTTTCAAGTTTCCCACGCACGCAGCATCGGACAGGCCTTTGTCATCGAGTGGGATTGATTTCGTCCTTCGCCGTGCGTCGCATCAGGACCAATCAAAGTCTTTGACATCAGCGCCGTCTGTACCAACATTTACGAGCATATTTCGTAAATGTTGGTGCACCTTTAGAGTCCGACAATGAGCCCTTACACGGCGGCATGATGACCGCGCATTCTATAGCCAATTCGATAATGTTATCGCCAACCACTCCACAAGAAGTAGAAGGTCTTATAAATAAGATAAAAACAATGTAGCCCCTGGCGTAGATGGAATAAAACCCGCTCCCATTAAATATGTTCCTCAAATTATAAGTAACATCTTATTTCATATCATAAATTGTACTCTAGAATCGGGTATATTCCCAGACCCCCTAAAAATTGCTAAAGTTACCCCTGTCTTTAAAGGAGGGAAACCATATCTACAAAATTATAGACCTAGCTATATCAGTCTTGCCAATATTTTCGAAAATATTTGAGGGGGTTATACAAAGCCGATTATATCAGTTTCTTATAAAGCATGATGTCATAAACAAATCTCAGTATGGCTTCCAAAAGGGCAAATCATCAGAGCAGGCACTTGTTGAGACGAAAGATAAAATAATATACAACATGGAAAATAAATTATACACACTGGGAGTTTTTTTAGACTTTAAAAAAGCTTTCGACACGATTCAACACCAAATTTTGCTAAAATAAACTTCAACTGTACGGAATACGAGGAGTAGCTTTGGCTTTAGTAAAACATTATCTAACAAATCGCCTCCAATTCGTCAAAGTTAACAACTCTGCCTCAACCATGTTGGAAGTAAAATATGGTGTCCCCCAAGGTTCTACTTAGACCCCTTGTTGTTCCTCCTCTTATATAAATGACATTACTGCTATTCCCAGATCTCCAGAACTGATTATATACGGAGATGATACTAACGCATTTCTGCCTCTGCTTCCAAAGCATCCCTAGAGTCAATGGTAAATAGCTATCTCGCTGAACTAGCAGTGTGGCTCCATAAAAATAAACTGCAACTACATACTAAGAAAACCAAGTACAGTAGAATCTCGTTAAACGGAAATCGCTTAAACGGAATTGTTGCTTAAACGAAACAACTATCTCGGAGTTGTTTGGTTTTGTATTCATGCAATGTAAAAGTAATCCCGTTAATCGGAACTCAAATTCTCGTGCCTCCGGGTAAACGGAACTGAAAACGAAACTATGTCGCCGACAATTATTTTTTGGTATCGCAGAAAGGAAAATAACTCTGAATAATAAAGCAGTATGAAAAGTGTTTTCAATATTTATTAGCTTTATTGCCCAAAATTAGCATGTATGCATGTCTTTTTGGTTCTTTTTTTTCTCCTTTTTTACGCATAGGTGGCTGTGTTGGGTAGGCTTGGCTCAAAAGGGCTTCCGCTGGCATCTTAGGCTCTTAGGCCTAGTGGCCTAGTTTCTGCGATGGCGGCACTGGAGCGACAAGACCGTGCGCTTACGTTAGAAAAAAAGGTTGAAGTAATTAACGATTTCGATAGCGGTTGCTTTACGAAAACGGCGCTTGCAACTAACTATGCCATTCCCAAAAGTAGCCTGACAAGGATTCTTCACGACAAGGATAGAAAAGAAGAGGTTGCTAGATTTTAAACAAACCAAGATCTCCTCGTTTTTCTTTACTCAGTGATTGATTGTTTTTCGAGACACCCTGGAGAGAGCAGGGAAATGGGGAGCATGAATATTGATTCTACTTTTTTTGCACGATCTGTGTGAATATACAAAAGCAGCAATATGGCGTTTTCGTGATTATTTTGCCTTCTACATTCACTAGCTGGTGTTTACAAATTGTGCACTTGTGGAAACAGCATTTAAGCTGCAATTTAACGTTTTTGGTGTACCTACACTCCATACTCTCAGTAAATGAAACTCCTGATAAATGGAACTGATTTTCCTGGTCCCTTCAGGTTCCGTTTATTGAGATTGTACTGTATATAACTTTTGCTCCAATAAACAAACATGATAATACTCCAATAACTCTATATTTCGAAAACACAATTATAAAGCAAGTCCCCGAACAAAAACTTTTAGGTGTTTGGTTTAACCAGGAGCTTAGCTGGAATGCACATGTAAATAAGTTGACTGCCTAGCTTTCTCAGGCAGTTGGATGTTTGTATAAAATAAGAAACCTGATCCCTACATGGTTAAAAAAACAAATATATTACTCTCTTTTTTACTCAAAGTTATGCTACTGTATTTTAGTATGGGGTACAACAACGCTCACAAACTACAATAAGATTCTTAAATTACAGAAGAAAATTTTGCGGTTATTTGAAAGCTACACGGGAAATATGCAAGACCTTCCAACTGAGCCACTTTTTAGAAAACACGGTATACTTAAGGCTAACCAAATTTATGATTTCAAGTTAATGCAACTAATCAAAACTGAGAAACTTTATGATATAACTACAAGTGATGTAGTGCATAGATACACCTTTCGGCACTCTTTAAGACGACCTCCACAGATTCGAACAAATTACGGAAAGCAAACTAAAGATTATCAGGTGACCAAATTGTTAAATTCAATTGGGACCTTCGTGGATTTTAATACCTCCTTTTCTAAATTTAAGAAAGAGCTGAGGACACTCTTGGTGGGCAGTGACACTGTTTTATAGCCATTTTTATACATGTACAAATTGATGGTTTTTGTCTCTGAACTTGTGAAAAAGTTTCTTTCATAATCTATATCACTAGTTGCGATCCTCTCTTGATGATGTGTTATAAAGCCATGACATTATTTGTATCGCTGATGTATAGAGCTGCACGAAGTATAGTATACTGTGTACCGTATGTACGAACTGCAAAGGGGACAGAGACCTTCGTCAGGCATTTTCTGCCTTTAGTCTCGTTCCCCTTTCGGTTGATTTTGAAAGAAATAAAGAATTCAATTCAATTCAATTCAAAAAGTTCAAGTGTTCTAATAATTGAGACAATACCTGTGCTGCTTGTCCTTTGTATTAATTTACCAAATAAGCCTGGTTTGCTCTTTAAAAGTACAAGTTCGAGCTTTAGCTGCATTTTTTCCCACTTGTAATCGCTACTACTACCATTTTTTTTTTGCAGAACGTGGTAGAAAAGTAAGCACAGTGGTGGAATTTATATGCAAATATTTATAACCATATTCGCGAGGAAGTGGGAATGTTTGAGCCACCAAGCTTGTTAAACTGCTATTCATGACGGTCGTAGGTCCGGTTGACGAAGGCAAACTTGTGACTTCACTGGCAGTCTTTCACTAAGACGTAAATTAAGATTAAAACATATTTGGAAATATTTATTCAGATAAAAAAAAATTGGAAAAGTAAAAAAAAAAAAAAAATACGAGTAGATATTTAGCGCACTATTTGCCCGGGTGTCCTGAGAAGTCCGTTTTTTGCTCCTCTTCAAACTCGACTGACGAATTCCTCGAAGCACTCGCATGTACTGCAATAATTCCAGCGAGTGCGAGAAAATTGGTCAACTCCGAATGTGGCAAATAGGAAATGCACAAACTGATTGGGCTGTCTCAGGGCCGCAGCGTTCCGGGAGGAGAATTCGAAAGCCTTTGTGGAGTAAGTCGAACTCCGGCTCTCTGATTGCCTTAGTTTAGGTATGGCAGCGAGCTCTTCTTGAAACAGTAGACAAAACTAGGCCTGAATTTATCCCACCAGTCGATAATCACGTTGTCGATGTATTTAAAGAATGATGTTACCGATGCGGAAGTTGTTTTCTGACCTTGCATCGTTCGACGTGACTGGTCGGAAAGCAAAGCGAAGCCGCTATGCTTAAAAGCCCACACGAGCACCCATGAAACCAATTTTAGAGTCACGAGGTTTGAAGGGTATTTTTCGTAACCTCGTTCATCACGTGCACGCAGTTTGCAGAGGGGCATGCTGTTGTTACTATGTGCTCGCTCAAAAAGTAACTACATAGGTTACTCGTTACCGATTCTCAAAAGGAACGGGTTACTTTACCTCAAAAGTAGCGAGTTACTTTTCTATTTTTTTGACGACCAAATACACAACTGCAATAATACTTAAAAAACAAGCGAGCTGGTGATGATTCATGGTAATAAAACCCGAGACTCAGGAACACAGAAGGGGACGTTGAGACGTTGTGTTGTGTTCGTCCCCTTCTGTGTTCCTGAGTCTCGGGTTTTTTATTACCATGAATACACAACTGTTTTGTTTTGGGTCCGGACATTTCGTCGAACGCCATTTCATCGAACGCCGTTTCATCGAAGCCGTTTCATCGAACACCATTTCATCGAACGCCGTTTCATCGAACTATCCGTTTCATCGACGCCGTTACAGCCTGTATATTTTAATTTTGTATACACAACTTCATCTAATTCTCCTTTTTTTCTTTATATATATATATATATATATATATATATATATATATATATATATATATATATATTCATATTTATAGGGTGTTTCAGAGAACTCAGGCCAAATCGCTCCTGCGAAAACTACTCATCGCAACGAAAAAAGGCTTGTGTCGTTTTGGTCCTAGGCCAGGGGCCCATTTAGGAAAATTATTAAAGTCCGGGATAACTAAGTTGTTCATTATTTTTGCGCAATTCACTTTTTTAATTGCGTGTTTAAAGGCATGGTTTCAATTAGAAAATTGCTCAGCAATCGTCGAAAAACACTAAATCAACAAATTGCAGAACGATAGAAGGCACGCGAAGCATTTTACGGCTTTCTGAAAAAACGCACAAATTCGACGGGTTTTTAAGTTTCAGTTTGTTATCGGAGCGCATCTCGGCCCCGGCGGCACTGCGCCCAGTGGAGTGATAGTGCAACTGCAACCAGCCTCTGCTGCGTCGCGCGATGACAGCGCAGCAGAGGTTGGTTGCGCTATCTCTCTCTCTCTCTCTCTCTCTCTCATATATATATATATATATATATATTACAGGGTGCAGTGACGAGATAAGTTCCATCGTGAACATATCCTGTTTCGAGAAGAAAGCCTCCATCAAACAATGACTCCTATCCATGTCACTTGAAACAATTAAAATGAGACGAAAAACAGAAAACACGATGTGCTTTCTGGGAAGCGGGTAGTGTTTTATTGTCTGACAGCGTGTACGTGCAACCGTGGCTTATGTGAAAATTCGGAAGGGTTCAGTCTTCTTGGGTGACAGAGTGCACCCAATCTGAGCATAAATATGATAATCAGAGTATTGTCGTATTTTATTTCGCGTGCTCTCCTGGGAGAGTATCGTTATATTATAAGCGCGCTGTCCTGGCAGTAAAATGTTTTCCGTGAAGAAACCTTGAACTATAAGCGTAAGGGTGCAAACGAGCTGGTGTGAATTGCACATTACTGAAACCCCGAGACAGCAGCTAAAAACCCACACAGGCACTTCAAAATGTTTTAAACGTCTGTGCTTTATTTGCAGTGTCGTGGTTTCAGTCATGTACATGAGTAAAGTTTTTTAGTAAGTCGGATACCCAATTGTTTTTATTTCTTTTTATACCAATTGTTTTTATTTCTAGTAATTTGACACCACCTTCAGAACGATTTCACAAGTGACTACCTTAGTCTTAAGAAATGCAAAGTAAAACATTTATAAAACACTGTTATGCCCAAACCTTGGTACTGAGAAATTCGATGAAACGGCCCTTAGCGATTCGATGAAACGGCGTTCGATGAAACGGCGTTCGATGAAATGGCGTTCAATGAAATGTCCGATACCCGTTTTGTTTTATAGTTTATTGTTTTCTTTTCAGTAGTCGTTGCACGTAAGCAGTAGCTATACCTCACAAAGTTTTCATCAGCTGTGTTTCTCCGCTTTCTTGAGAATACATCTTCGGCGACGCTGAAGAGTCGTTCCACGGACGCGCTCGAAGGAACGGCAGTGTTGTACTTCAAAAATAGCTGGTGGGATTCCCCTTTTCTTTTGTTCTCTCTGCTTCTAAAGTTAGAAGTTGACAATATGTTCTGTGCCTTCCCGTGTTGGCAACCTCCGGGTTTACATTCGGTCTGCACAGGATTCTAGAAGGTTCAACCAACGAACCTTATTGTGTTCGCTGGGTGTAGGACATTCCCAAGTCTAAAGTTCGACTGACGTGTTAAACAAAAAACAAACAAAAAAACACAAGAAACATTGCTATACTGTCATACTGTTTAGTTGTTTTTCGGGTTGCCCATCTGATTTTGTCGAAATAGACGCATACTCAGGTTAGAATGAAAACAATACTGTTTAAACGGTGTTGTACACGTTAATCATCAAAAATAACGAAATACCGTTACTCGTTACTTGGCCTTAAAAATAACTAAGTACGTTACTCGTTCCTTTTCTAAAAAGGTAACTAAATACGTTACTCGTTACCGAAAAAAATAACTAGGTAGAAATAACTTCCTACTAGTAACGCGTTACGTACACGTCTGCTTTCGAGAGGTCGCGGAATCTTGTGATCGTGAGACAAGACAACACGCTCGCTGCGGTCATAAACAAACCAAGTGGTTGCCATGTCCCGTGTAGTTGCGTCTTGACAGAACTTCTTCAGCCATGGCAGCAACTTACACCGTCCGTAGAGATTTGATGCTGACTATGTTAGTAAATACAAAAATAAGATAGCAAAGCCGATACATTTTCGCAGTGTGTAAGATCTGGATGTCGATTCTGGATCGGGCAAATCCTCCCGTTCGTGCATTCCGTATTTTTAGCCACATTCGGATTTGACTAATTTTCTTGCACTCGTTGGATTTATTGCAGCACAGGTGAATGCTTCGCGGAATTTGGTAGTGTGGTTTGAAAAGGGAAGACGGACTTCTCAAGACGCCCTTTTGGTCCTGCCAACGCGGGCAACTAGTGCGTTTAATATCTTTACTAATTTTCTTTTTACTTTTTCAATTTCATGTTTTCATTTTGCTAGATTAAATAACTACGAACATTTTTAATCTTAACGGATGTCTGACTGAAAGTATGCCTGTGAAGTCACAGATTTACCTTGGTCAGCCGGACGTAGCCTAGTACAACCGTCATAAATAGCAGTGTAACAAGCTTGGTGGCTCAAACATTGCCACTTCATCGCGCATATAGATATGATAATTACCATATAATTTGCACCACTGTTTTTACTTTTCTACTACTTTCTGTAAAAAAGAGAAAAAAATGTAGCGATTACAAATTTTCGTCCCACTTTGTGGAAAAAGTTAAAGGTCAATATTTTTAAATTTGTGATTACGACTGTTTTCAGCTAAGGCAGTGTTCCTGAATTAGATGGTATAATTTTTTTTCTCGATAATTTGTGTAGTTTTATAGATATCACGGCTCTAAGTTTGGTTTCGGGCGTCTACGGCAAAAACGGAACTATCTTCTAGAGGAATGGCAACACTGATCATCAGCCGTACGGCCACGACGTGACATCACAAGGGTGCTGTGCCAGTGTTCCTTGACTAAAAGCTAACGTGTTTGCCACCCGGTAAAGAGCAGCTGCCAGCTGGTCGCGTCTTTAAAAGTCGGTTTTAGTGGAGTACGCGGCTTCACTTTGATGTAATTTTCGGCTGTGATAATATTCCGTACCACTCAGCGATACCAGTCACTTAGTTTGGTTTCGTTTTCGACCGGAATTGCCCTAGAAGGCGGCGTCAGTGGCGTG
The DNA here is from genome assembly GCA_037355805.1 of Ixodes ricinus. Taxonomy (NCBI): domain Eukaryota; kingdom Metazoa; phylum Arthropoda; class Arachnida; order Ixodida; family Ixodidae; genus Ixodes; species Ixodes ricinus. The sequence continues at coordinate 60,700 of JAZHYW010036325.1, forward strand.
GGCGGCGTCAGTGGCGTGGGCGGCGTCAGTGGCGTGATGAGAAAATTCTGATTGGTTGTTAGGGTCATCACGTCACAGATACATGACTTCGCGCGGGAATTTCAAACAACCCACAGCGCTCACGTGAAACGCACCGTGAAGCGTGGTATTAAAGTGATAAAAAAAACATTACCTGTAACGCGAATGGAAGGTCTCCGCATGTCTCAAATGATATCACTTCATAAAGTAATTCATATGGATTAAAAAAATTTGAACACTTTAAGTGGAATTCGAACCCACGAACCTTCGGTTGCGAGCTAGAGTCACTACTGACCAGGCCATGTCCGCCGCACTTCCTGCTCATTGGCAGGAAGGGCCTGAGAAACGAATGAGAAAGCGATGCGAACGGAGGCCAATAACGCTATCGCGTTCCACTCTTAAAGGTGAAGCGTTTTAAATTTCCCCTTGAAATTTCTTAACTGTACTTAGACTTTGTACTTGATAGCGCCATAACAATATAACATTTTCAGATACAGCAATGATTTACATATTATTCGAATGAAAGTTTTAATACAACTATACGACATAAAGTTTAGTGCTGTAGCTATTCATTTTCTTTAGATAACAGCTCAGAAATCTAGTGACAAAATGTCAAAGAAGCCAAGTTTGCGCATTTTGTTTGCGCGAAATACATAACCTCCACAATGCTTTAAATATTTACGTTAATAGTTCCTATGATCTATCGTAAGTACAAACTATTTGAGATTTCTGATATTTGTATTTTGCGCAATAGGTGTAACCAAACATGGCAAAAACGAAAACTTCAAAAATCAAATATGCAGTTCTAGCGCACTTTTTTCTCTTCAAAGATTTTTTTTTTTTCACAAAATCTTTTTTGATTGCCTTCCCTACACATGTTCAAGAGTACTATAAAAAGAGAACAAAAAATACGCCCGAACTCGTGTGCATGTTCTTATCTGAACAGAGTCAACGGCAAAGCCTATACATTTGGAGACGTTTCTGTACATAGATTTTGCGGGAGCAGACACGGACCCCTTTTCTACCCTAACAAAACGTATACAACACTAAAACGGGGACCTATAATTTTCGATTTTAGATCTCCGTCGAATGTCGAATTAACAGTCATTAACTTAATTTTTAAATGGAAAGCGGCACTCTCCCGGCATCCGCAACCCGAGGGAGATACATATGCGAATCAAAACTTGCAAACGAAAAGGGGTTCATGTCTATATAGCTTTGTAGTTCACTACATATTTTGATGTTGCGTAACATGCATGCACATCAGATGCCGATGCGTAAGCGCAAACAAATTATTTCAAAATAATCTGTTTCCTTATTTATTGTGTAACCCCGGACTGGTTAGGCACCACGATTGGTATAAAAGCAGGTACTGTATGCCATTCGAGGAGTTACAGTTGCTACTTCGAGCGTTTCCTCTGAACATCTCAGGTGTTTTATGGGCGCTGCGTACAACGTGTGAGTTAGGTTTGTTCTTAAATTTAGTTTTCTATAACCGAAAACTCAGACTTTTATCGAGTGTCTAAAAAATGATATTATGAGCAGAGCGAATATGTTGCAGGTGAGATACTCCTCAAATGATTAAATGGAGATGAGATTAAATTTGATCAATGCGCGTTTTGGGAATGGGTTGTTTCAGGCTACACAAATGACACTCGAGCAATCGCCTGAAAAAGTAGTGAAAAGTAACAAGACGCCTACAAAAGTAATTAAATCAGTAATGAATATGCATGAGTGTGGCGGTTATACATTTTCACAATCGTTTGACCGTAGATGCCCAGGGTGCGGCAATATCGGAGCTGGCCCAGCGGCGTTCGGGCCTAGGGCGGCACAAAAGCCATGCGAGAAATCCCGAATACGTGAAGCTGTTAAAAAAAAAGCATTGGGGATGGATTGCCACATTTCATATTGTTGCAGTGCGACACTCAGTCTGAAAGCTGAGCATTCCGGAGGCACCCCATGCGGCATTTTACACCATTCGGCTACCACAAAAATGGGCCATCTCTTATCGCCGCTGACGTGGATAAAAGGTATACGCGCAGCAGACGACTGGGACGACCGCTGTGCTCGATTGTGATATATCTGTCATCTGTCTGGTCAAACAACGATAAAATGGCACATCATTTGATTATCTACGTAAGCGTGCCGTAGAAGTCTGATAGCTGCGTACCGTGAATTGATCCGAATTCGCTGAAGACTTGTCGGACCGGTCTGTTGGCTGGTGGCGTGGACGTCCCTTCCCCTCCCCGCGTCGCTGAACGACAAAGAACCGCTCGAGGAGCTGGAAGTCGTGCTCTTCGCCGACGACAGGTGGACGGCTCTTCATTGAATCCAAGACAACGTCTGCAGAACCGCAGTGCTTCTGGAATCTGGGGAAAGATGGTGATACGCTATTAGCGTGCGCCGCGATCGGGAGGCGGCAAGAAAACATGCTTCTCTGCAAAGCACACGAATACTAAGATCGAAGTGGAGTACATTCCCGAGAAAAGAGAATCGTGTTTTTCGGCCTGGGTAAATAAAGTACGCATCGCAGAAAGCTCTTACTCCGTGAGAATGTGACGCTAATGGATGGGGTAAAACACCAAAGTTTAGAAAGATGACGTTACCTGGATCCAAGGATAATTAAGAAAGACTAAATTTATCTTCGAGACGACATCCGCTTAAGCCTAATATCGTCCAAACAAGAACGGACATTGTGGACACACGTGGAATTTATATCAGCAGAAAGTATATGTGTCAGCAAGAGAGAACATTGTTTTATATCTTGCTGACAAGTGTTTGTTACTGAAATAGATGCTACAGGCGCCCACAATGACATTTCTTGTTTTGAAAACATCAGGCTTAAGTGGACGTCGGCGCACAGAGAAATGTTACTTTTTCAATTATCTTTTGATTGAGGTAACGTCATGTTCTCGAACTTTCGTGGTCTATCACAACCGCTACCGTCACATTCGTTCAAGGCCATGAAATTAGATTCAGATTCAGAAAGCGTTTATGGCCTTACTGAATCTGAATCTGAATTTCAGGCCATTAAACAATTTTTGAACTTCTTCCTCCTCAGCTTTCCTCCTCAACTCAAAAGCGAAATGCAAAGTCTCGTGGTCGGGACGTGCTTAGGCAGAGGCACCGGTGCGATGGCTCCAAGCTTCCACCGTGCTTTTGAAGCACACCATGGAACAACTTGTCATTCGCACGCGATGATAAGGGCCGTCACGGCGCTCATTGGCCTCGGACGCGAATCCAAATATTTGTCGACGGATTGATTGCTGAATGACGAGCGAATGCGTCCGAGTGACGCAGTGCTCGTCTCCAATGCGTGAGCTGGGCGTCGGCTGACGTGCTTTGGGTACCGCGGATGCATCACAGTGAAAAGGCGGAGAACGTTCGAAGGAAAGGAGGTACAAAATAGTTCGTTATATTTTAAATTTTCGTACCGATAAGCAGGCTTTTGACTTTCTACCCTCTTTTGGACCTCTGAACGATATGCGATTAGTAAAATCTTAGTCTAAAATCATTTATCCAATCTCAAAATTTATTTCACGGCTCTTTTAAAGGGAAACTGAAGCGGTTCCGTTATTTGTGGAAAAAACTCTGAAATCGTCTTCATTTGACCTCGAGGATCACGAATATTAAGATTATTTTAAAATTTGGTACATGGAAGCTGCAGAAAATCAGTTTTCAAAATACGGCTGAAGTCCCTCCTTCCCGGAGCGTGACGTCATAAAAGGAGTTTTCGGAATCTCCGCTCTCGCTCATCTTCAGCGACTATTAAGGCTATGCACGCGCACTTTAGCTATTTTCAAAAAGATCAGAAAAAAACGTCACGTCTGGTGTCAGTGCGGGGGAATATACCTCGCTTGGCGGCCGAAAGATCCTTTAATGACGTTACGACTGGTTGGAGTTTTTTTTTTAAATGTTTTCTTGTGTTTAGTTACATCTTCGGGGAAATCGAACTTGATATCCAGATTCACGGGATATAAATTCTCTAAAATTCACCTCTAACTCGTTTTTTTTTCTTCAAGACTTTCTTTAGCTTTTCTGTTTTCAGCTTTCTGCAGTGTATAGTTTATTTACCGGAATTAAAAAAAAAACGTCTTTTTAATTTGGGAATGCCTGCCTGCACTATTGCGAAAACACCAGAAGGCCTTAGACGACGATGTTCATCAATTATCGTAAATACTCACAGTGCGATTGATTCTGGAACAATATATCCCACAAATGTCGCCTACAAGTCTGCTGTCAAACTTTCCCTCTTTTTACGAAATTATCGATGTCATTTCCGCACTATTGCGGCTAAGTATCGCCAGTAACAGGTCGATTCCCTTCCTTGAGTCTCAAAAAATCTTTGTGGTTGGTTTTTTTTTTGTTTCATAACCACGAGATTTTAGAACGCCCCCCCCCCCCTTCCTTCAAATAAAATAAAATAAAGTTGGACAGTGTTAAATTACACGACCTCATTGGCCAACACGGTTGCATCGCGTGAGATGACATGGACAGGAAATTGTTCTTGCAACAATTGAGAGTGGACCAGCAAGGCGTGAAGGGCACTTGTCGGATATTCTCTTCTACAATTAATCACAGTGTGTGGTTTATACTGAAAATGAAAGATTATCACGTTTTTGAATAAATCATCATTTTCATTACAATACTGAATTTTCACACTTATTAGGACACCCTTTAAATTGCTTGCACGTGATGTTATCGCTTCACGCTGGTGACCATTCTTAATTGTTCTCGCCGAGAAAAACAGATGCTGGTAAAGGTACGTGCTCAGGTGCAAAGCCCTGCTGTTCTGATGTCGATGCAAGTTATGCATAGCGAAAACGTAGTGCAAGCCTTCCTTTCCATGCGAGGATTTGACTTTGCCAAGCACCCAAAACTCGCGAAGGAGATGAGCGACCCCCTGCCATCTCTGTTGTCTTCACTGAGCCGCATGGGTAGTGACATAGCTACGAGGACTGATAAGAGAGTCTGGTATTTGAAATAGCCGCGTCCCCGTGCCACTCTTACCACAAGACGTACTTACGACCAAGCTCGCAGGGCCTTTGTTCATTAATTACCTCCCGTTGATCGTCGATACATTATTGTGGTTGGAAAGCTTTCTACAGCTACCGCAACGCGACTTCGGATTCCGCAGTTTATTTTAAGGAGTATGATATCATAGACGAAATACGAATAGAACACTACAACCCGAAATTGCGGTGTCTTTAAGATTGCCTTCGATGCGTCAGAACGTCTTTGAAAGTTTATAATAGAAGAGATGAATCAATAGAGAAGACGAGTTATTCATGCTCTGCTGTAATGAAGCGCAACACACACCTGCTGTGCTCCTCGGGATTGTGAGTCTCGGGAAACTGGAAAGCGCAGCAGTGGTACGGGTAGGTCAGGTGTGCAGCACGGATGAAGCGGAAGTGGTACACGGAAGGGAACTCGCGCAGGGTTGGCGTGTCGCGGACTTCCAGCACCTCCAGGGACTCCAGACCCCGGGTGGGAGGCTGGTCACGCTCGTCTCGGAGAGGTCGCTGTCGGAAGCAGACAGGCGGCGGTCGGGAGGATGATACACTTCGCGGTACACTAAGCGCGAAGGCATTAGCGGCGTTTCGTCACTACTGACACAGGACAAGTGTTGAATACCAGTACGTCATCACCCGAGTTGGTTGCACGTCCTTGAAGCTGCGTCGGTTGTTTGAGCGGATGCCTCTTAAACGCCTGAGAATAGGAAATCAAGGAAAAGCTCAGTGATTGCCGCTCGGTTTAAGTGTGTCGCTGTCGCCCATGAGAAGCTGATTTCGTACTCCAAGGCTTGCGCATTCTTCTGACCTCAGGGATGTGCGAAGAGCACCTGTTGAACTGGTCAGAGATTCTTTGGATGTATTTTACGAAGCACTGACAAGAGCATATTCCCAAGAAAAACAACATATGTGCCTTCTCATCCTTCATATAGGTACCTAGCCTTCCATTCTCTCTTCCCGTTCACCTTCTCAATATCTTATTCTAGAAACTTTGGAAGAGAGGAGACAATAGAGTAAGTGATAAGTAATGTAATTATAAAATTATTTAATTTTCTTGTAAGCGGTATTTTTCCGCGCTTTTTTCATTTCGATTACACTGACCAATTTTTTACGCCGAGATTTTATATCTAAATTAGAGTGTCTATCGTCAGTAGATGGTCGCCATTTAAAGTTCCTCATCAGCATCAAACTGAAATGAGACTTCTTCAAAATCGTGCAGTGTGCTTTCTAACCTAACGCCGGTACTAGGGCACATGAATTAAAGCAAAGTTTGTTTTTGGTTTGAATAGTTCTGGTCTATGTTTTGAAAGCTGTCTATTTTACGAATTATAAGTTCATGGATTCAGTAGAAAATTAACGAATAATTATTTTAGGGTATCATTTAATTTGTACTCATTATAATGAGCATTCCGAAAGTCGTTCTTTCCCTTTGCTACTCTGATTTTTCAAAATATTTTTTTCTTAATTTTATCACATCTGCTCTGGTACGGGCCATCTTGATCTAAACATAACTTGATGTTGGTTTAGCATTCTTGGACCTGCCTTCCTTCTGCTTGTGTTTGTTTCTAAATATTTGGTTTCGAGTGAAGTATTGTACTAAAATGGAATCACTGGCATGCCGGGCTTCTAGAATAAAGGTTCTATTGTTGCGGACGTTTTTCAATTTGAATATTGTAGTAATACAATACAGCAGAGATTTTTGGTGGTTTTCGATCAATCTTGTCCAAAAATAGCCGGGCTTTCTAGCTTTTTATTGTTTAATTAATAATTCTTGAAAATATTAAATTTAGTCTGCTGCAGACGTGCGTGCTTGATTGCTTGATTGATTGGTCAATTTGAACGAGTCGGAGGAGCGGTGAAGTCTAGATGGGAAGGTTGATGAATGACTTATTACACAAGGCTCATCATCCCTCCTAGTCTTCATCTAGAACCTTGGCGTGAAAAATAAAAAAAGATAACATAATTGCATAAAAGTAATGAGAACGTGCAGACGAGTTGGCTCGCTGTGACGACATGGTTCAAAACACTGAAAATTAGAAAAAAACAAAAAACCTGGACAGCTTACAAGGCGCAACACCGCCCAAAATCCATGCATTGGTAGTTATGTTTGTTTTTGGTTTTCACAGTGTTAGGGCTTTGACCCATGTCATAATACACAATCCTGCTCTAGAATAAAACGCAGAAATGTCTCGGACAAAAAAAAATTGCCAGCGATATTGATTTTTTTTCTTCTGCCTAAGCGATTGGGACGCTAATTGGATTCCTAATCTTGGCTGCGAGAGGTTGTCGTACTAGGCAATAAGTTGTAGCTCTTGCGTACCATGTTTTTTATTCGTTTGTTATATGCACCCTTAATCACACTTGGCTATAACAGGCCGGCTGTGATTTTTCCATCCTCCCAATTCCCACATAACACGTGCACTCCGAAACACCGCGTAGTCTGGAAGACCAAGTCCGCTGCACTCCGTATGCGTGGTGCTTGCAAGTACACCATCTATGTGGTCGCTGGGAAGACGGAGAAACCAGGACCAGCATGTTATAGCTAAGTGTAATTGAAGGCGTACCTTCTCATTATCTTTTGCAATTAATGTTATTGCAACAACTCTGAACCTTTCATGAAAAATGGAGGCAAACCCTGATTCACTTGGTGCGATTTTACCTGCGATTTCGAAGTTGCGCCGTCGCTCGTGGGGCAAAAAAAGCTTTGGGGAAGCTGCGGTGCCCGACGTCGCAGCTGCGAATTCGCAAGCAAAATTGCACCATGTGAATCGGGCTTGATAAACGGCCCACTGCAGGCTTATATTTATTTGAGCAATATCTTTGATTCCCAATGTATTCGATTTCGTTGCATGATATGCGACGAGAAGCTGAGGAGAGGAGGAGACAAGAGCGCGCTGGGACGACAGAACGCCGAGCTCTGACTGGTATGATTAGTTGGTAGACGTAAAGCCATAGTGCCTGAAACGCATCTCCGACAGGTGTGTTTACCACGCCCCCCCCCCAAAAAAAAAAAAAAAATAAAAGTTTGCTTGGTGAGGTCATAGAAGTGCCATGCTTTCGCCTGTCGCGATCCTGGTGGTGTCCCAGCAGCGGTGGTGGATGTGGCAGAGGTCTGTTTCGCTCCAGGTCGCTCTCCGGTGTGGCAGTCCACGGACGCTTCGGCAGTCAGAGGTTGGGACGCCGTGATGACAGCGACACTCGCGTTCGCTCGTGCTTGGCGCCATCGTTTCTACGGCCAACCGCCAGGGTCGCGATATCCGACAGCATGACACTCCGCCTTCTGTGACGTCAGTTTGTTGCCACTTCGGGACCACTTTTGATGTGCGGGCGGGATAGGACGCTCAACACACCAGTCAGCGAGACGCGCTCCATGCACCATAGTGAAGCTAGCTGCCTTGGTCTCTACTCCCACTTCGAACACGTTCGATTGCCAAACGACTGCGTCCTGCAGCGTTCCGCGTTAGCGTTTGAACGCTGTGGAAGTGTGAGTATAGACACAAAGGCAGCTAGCTTTAGGTCTACCCACTAATCATTTCAATCGGAACTCGGCGTTTCCTCCTCCCCCTCGGTTCCTCGGCGCATACAGCCATCGCGTGGAACAGTGTTGACATTATGTGTAGCGCATTAAAATAGAGAAAATCTACAGCTAAGTTCACATTGAGTAGAATCGTTTCAGAGTTCGTGAATTTTCTCGTAATCACTGATCTAAAAGAAAAAAAAAAAGACTAGGCAATTCTGCTTGTATAAAGATAACAGGTGAAACCAATTCATATTTAAAGCACCCTTTTTTATATGAAGTCACAATGTTTGACGCTCATTGTTGACGAAGTCTTTTTTTGATGATGCGAACAATCGTTAGATTGACGGGCGCTTATTCTGGCGAAGATATGAGCGAAGACCACGTCTTTGAAAGCATCAAAGGACGCCGCGTGCATTTTTTTACCCGGTGCTAGCTCTGATGCCTGCAAATGTCGTCACTATCCCAAGCTGTTTGCCAGTATAACTAGTACGTTACCACACACTAACTATATGCTTATACGCTCGTGTATGCTACTCGTGGACACTTCACTCAAAACAGACCAGTCATTTTTTTTCTTCCTTCTTACAGAAACCAACAGAAACCGCAAAAACAATGTCTCGCAAAGCTATGATGAGTAGTTCTACTATACTAGATTTATTGGTCCACGTTTTCCCCCAGGAAAAAAGTCAAAAGCTGCCCTGACTAAAGTCCTTTGATACTATTCTACGACTTTCGACAACCAACACGCTTGACGAAACACATTTCCCGGGAGACCAATGACGTCTTTCAGTTCATTCTTCTGCTGTGTGCCGCCATTCGCGCTTTTTAAAACCTGCACCGTCACGCAATCAGCTTGTCAAGGAATGTCGGTACTTGTAAGCTTGTAAGAAGCACAAAGTGAAGCCGACGTTACGAGCTAATGGGACCAATCAAGCACCGTTAAAAGCGCAAGTCACTGGGCCTTTTTGTTTAGGATTGGTTCAGCGATGATAGAACACGTACATAAACGTAACGAACACCATGATGATGCACTTTTTAAGCAGTAATCTTATTGTGTACTGGTTCGAGTGGAGATTAAAGATTTTGTCGTCTATCCGAGCCACAAATACTCAGAAATAAAGTTTGATTGGCAGATTCGAAAGACGACAACATAGAGAAGCGACATGTTTCTTTTCATCTAGATTGTAATAAATCTTTCGATGTCACCTCTCTGTGCTGACACCTCTCAAATGTGTAACTGGTACAACAAGCTGATAACAAACTGACTTGCAGGGTAACGCATAAGAGATCATGAATGTATTTCCATTATTTTGCAACGTCATCCAGAGCGGCTTACGGAGCGCAGAAAAACACAAGAGAAATCAAGAGCCGACATCTATATCTGAAGTAACGAGTCTATCGTAAACACGCACTGCTGAACATCTCTTATGCAGATCCAGTTAGGCTTAAAATAAGGCGGGAATACGATGGTACTTATTGAAGGGTCACTGCGTCTAGCACGGGGGGCCCAGGATGATTAGTTCTAATCTCGTCGTCAATCTTCACGACCTCTTTGGCCCCTTTTTATATGGTCGATTTTCTCGAGCCAAGGGAAGTGGTATTCTGTATATGATAAAGAACTTGTGACTCTGGAGGACTTTCAGGAAGCCTATTGACGTTAGTACCCTTAGTAATTTCTCGCGTAACAATGAAGTTGAGGCGAAAACCCTATAACGCCGATGTCTTACAGATGACTCAGATTGGACAATCCCACGAAGGCATCGTCTTCAAGTAGGGTCAGCTTATGATTGCCGCGTAATCTCCTGAAACGAAACAATGCCACTTATTGTCATATGAAAGAGAACTGAAGTATACTGATACGGGTAACTGTTATATTTATAACCCAGAGTATTGGTTCGCTATCTTCGAATTTATTCTCGCTGCGCACATTGAGTCACCTAATATAACGGGGCCATTTTCCCCTTTTAGCCCGCGTAGCTATGGCACGTCCTTCGCATATTTCGCCACTCACTGTTATGCAAATAAACAATCTTTACCGTCTGACTATATTTGGGATCGTCTTCAAGAACGGTCAGCCCTACTTTGAGGCTTTGGGTGCAGGTGGAAACTAGGCATTAAACAGCAATATTCTTAAGGACTGACAATCCATATAGTGATATAAAGTATGTGTCCAAAGAAAGACGGACTGCTCATAATCAGAACATGCAGCGACGACGAAAAACAACAACAAAAAACATCAGCAACAAGATAGAGAGTAAAGGCTTTACGAACTCTTTCTACCTCACTCGTGGACGGCTGCAACGGTTTAGTTTCTGGTTTTCCCGTGCCGCTGGACCGAACACGTAATCTGTATTGCTGGTATTGCGCTATGGACCAATCATGGTCGGCAACTGTTATCATTTGTTACCGCAGTTCCGAAGCCGCCTGTCTATAATACTCCGCACCCGCGGAAGTCCCCGACTGATGGTCGTGTTGCGACAAAATGCCGATGATGCCGGAGCATCGCTACTCGAAGAACAGCCCCGTCTCGATTGAGTATAGACGGTGCTGAAATGTCGCACTCTGATGGGACGCGACATATCCTGGCGGACCGTCTGATCGAAACTGGCTGCGAAGACCAAAAGCATTTAGGTATTTGATGGGATTGGACCGTCATGTACGAAACTCGGGATTTTACTTCCTAAACCTGTAGAAATGCCTAACGTCAACTCAGTCTCATTTTTTGCGTTGTTTTCTTCTGCATATTCGGAAGCTCAAACTGACATTGTTTTCCGTGCACGCGGATACTCGAGAGCTCGCGCAACTAAAACACTTTCGACGCTAAAGCGCTCCATTGACGCTGCCGCGTGGAGTGTTATCAGATACAACGGCACCAGAGTGCAGCTGTGTGAAACGATGTGATTGTATGAATACTTGCCTGCGGAAAGTTTTTCTTTCGGGCTGTGCGAATATTCCCATCGAATAGCGCGGCGTCATCCCTAGCTTCCACACTTCAAAGAGAGCTGGTATATGTCGTGTGCGTTCCTAGCACTGTAATGCTGCATCCACACTGGCGTTCGAATCTCGACCGCGAAGCGGATCCGCTCGATTTCATCATCAAATGCGCGTGAATTTGCACTGCTTCTTTAAGCAACCGCGTTCGCAACGGCTTTGCTAATGCGGTTTACATGCCAGTGCGAATGCGGCGTTAAGGTTGTCTGTGAATTTATCAGCGCCCTTCGATTTAAACCACTATTCGCACTCCCTTTTTTTTTCTAAAGTCACGTGCTAGAGCTTGTGCTTCCCACAAGGCTACTTATCATCCTCGAAAGCGATTATAGTTGAACGACCACAGTCAGTAGAAAAAACAACAACAACATAACAACAGTTCAATCACATACAGCGCTTTCTCAATGCCGCACGCTTTTATATCACTAGAGACCGGCCATAACACAATTAATGAAACACTTACAGTTCGGCAATCTTGGAACCCTCAAATGCACCTCCCTGAATAGTAGTGATAGCGTTGTGATTCAGGATTCTGAAAAACAAATGAAGAAATGCGCATTTTGAATTATATTGTGTTAACTTTGCACTAGTTAAGAGATATTGTTCTTTTCGGAAAACGTAACTGTTCCTTTTAGACCAGGACCCTGCGATCCCCGAGCCGGTCCCTATCTGGCTTCATTGGTTACAATTTAATAATGTGCGACTAAAAAACAACAACAAACAGACAAAGGTCTTGCAAAGTATTTAGTACAGTTTTAATCATTTCCTCACTACAGAAAATATATTAATTTGATTTAGACTTCCTCCTCAATCCTTGTCAAATATTTTGCTTTCAAAGAGAGTACTTCGTTCACAAATATTCAGATTCAGAACTGAGCCGGCGTATAAATGATTTCAAATTACGTAAAATCATGTGCCACGTACAGTCAGCAGCGAAGCGATGCCTACCCAAGCGCGATGAAAATCTTATCATCCGCGTCCCGCCACTGCTAGCTTTGCGCCTGCTTCCCGAGTGGTAACTTTGGTGCGCCCCCGAGTTTTCTACACTCTAAACAAAGCCCGTGCGTCTACTTTCCCCACACCACTCGGAGAGCCAATCACCGCAACTTACGGAGGCAGCTCAGCGAATGACGATGCCGAAACATACCGAATGTACTCGAGTAATAGCCGCATGGTTATGAAGAAAACTTGAGGGTACACTTTTCCGCGGAGCACGCAGATTGCCAATCATTGCGATGGACAGCATGATTCCAGCTGTTTACAGGACAGAGATACCGTCTTCATGCGAAGATACCATCTGTGAAGATTGAATTTGTATGGAGAATCGTGTTCTCGCACACTGTTTTAAGAGTGAATGCATGCGTGACGTTTTGCATTGCTTAATATCACAACTCAGACTGCGTTTTTTTTTGGTCTAAACATATGTTTCGGCATCGTCATTCGCTGAGCTGCCCCGTAAGTTGCGGTGATTGGCTCTCCGAGTGTTGTGCGGGAAAGTAGACGCACGGGCTCTTTTAGAGTGTACGAGCTTCACTGAGCCGTTCTAAAAAGAGCTGATTTAGTTATTTTTGACGACGCTCAGCAAGTTTCTAATTCACCAATTAAAAAGTTAATTCACTAATTTTAATTAATTAGCCGACTTATCGCAGAGATTAGCCACCCATATAGTGTCCCCTGGCTGTATAACTCACCTGCACAAACCGTATTAGTGCATCCTTCATGACTGGTTTGTAATACATCTGTTCGAATTAAAATAGAACATCCGATATATATATATATATATATATATATATATATATATATATATATATATATATATATATATATATATATATATATATATATATATATATATAGTAGTGTGGCAGGAATGTAAAGGCGGACAAATATGACTATGCGGAGCGGAAATTCGTCTGCTACTTGCGCAGCTGGGTTGCGGTGATGTCCGACCGCTCTGATTGGCTCCGGTTGGATGGATAGTGGTTAGACCTCGAGGTAGCTAGCATTGAGGTCTGCCCTCTATCCTTCCAATCAGAAAGCAATCCGAACTCGACTTTCTGACCACCGCATGCGTGAGAAGCAAACGTACTTGCGCTTCGCATAGTCACTGACATCTGAAGAGACGGAGGGTGTGGCTCTTTGTGATTCGTTCTCTGGCTGTGACTCTAGACACCCATCTTACTTCTTCTCTCTCCGGGTCGTATCCACCAAAGTACATCGCGCGAATGTTTGTTTCCGCGCATCTAGGGTCCACTTAGAAGTAGCTTGGGGGATCGGGTATCGTCTATTATTAGCGGGAGGCTCTGCAAAGCAACAGTCGGTGAGGTTCCACAAGTTTGGCAGCACTTCACTGGCAAAGGTGTTGGAGCAATTGGCTGGGTACTGGAGGATCAATACCGACAGATAGGCATCCCACCGCGAGTGCGCGCAATCAGCTCGTCGGAAAGAGGTCGGAGCACAAGTAGATAGCCTGATCCGGTACGAGACTCTGGTGACCTCGCAGTCAATCAAATACGACAGACACCCTTTTCACACCCGGCACGAGCATTCCTCTTCACGAACACAGTGGCCGTGCAGTGTCGCAGCGAAGTGCGTGAAGACGTTAAGTTATTTGTTGTGGGCCATCTAGCGCGATTATTTTGTAGTACTAATCGAGCTGAGAATCACCCATTTCGAGCCACTCATGTACTAATAAGAGAAATTTAAAAGCGCGAGCTCTAAAGTTGCTCTCAGAACAAGTGCTTCGCAAGGCTCTGACCTCGAGCCTGTAACTTTCACTGTGCCCGACGTCGAGCTAAAACGGAAGCACATAGTTCTGTTTATTTATTCATTTATTTATTCAATTACCCTAAGTGCCCTCCCGGGCATTACATGAAGGCGGAGGGGAATTTAAGGCAATTATTTACACAACAGAAGCGAGCAACGTAAAAAGGAGGAACAAAAACGTAAGATACACAACATATATACGGTAATATCATGCGGCGAAATTCCGGCATCTACAACAAGGGCAAAATTAAAAAAAAAGAAAGCGAAAAGAACTGTTTAATAAAAAAAGAAAAGTGAATCAGAACAGAAGACAGTGATGTCGGTTGGACTTGCGCAGGAATATGCGACGCATTCGAGCTGGAACTCGTTTAGAACGGAAACAAGAGACTGGTGATCAATGACGGAGGCAATAGGGAGTTTTCGTAGATCGTTTTTGCCGTCCCGCAACGCTCTCGCAACCCGCTACGATACCCGGAACTCTACAGCCAAGGCCACCGGCGCGCTGGCGCAGAAGAGAGCTTCTTCGTTGCGGAGGGCTTAGCGTAGGGGGAGACGGGGTCTACGAAAACTCCCTAATATCTCTGGGGAAGCTGTTCCAGTTCGAAATGTCGAGAAGTGGTGAATTTTTGAAACATATGTTGGTTCGTGCAAATATAAGGTATATAACGTATAATACAACGCCAAAGGGGGATCTACACGAGACGATACAGGGTTAGCCGCCGCAGCATCCGGGACAGGCAAATTTCGTCGTCAATGTTACCTTTTCCTCGTCTCCGCTGCGCGCAACGCAACGGAGACGTGTGTACACGGTGCGATGCGTACCGAGTACATACGATGCCCGTCTCCTTTACATCATGTGCTTCGTGTGTACTTGAAAATTGCACACTCGCCCGCACTTGCAACTGTAGGCTCACACACACGCCCACGAACACGCCCACGCACAGGTACAGGCACACACGTCCACGCACACGCACCGACACACACACAAGATCAGCTTCTGTGTTTGTGTTGTCTTAAGTGTCGGTGTATTGTTTATTCGATTATCCTTCACAGAAGCTCTTTTGAGTCCTCGCATTTTGTTAAGTAAGACATGACACTAGAATGTATAATATTACCTCTGTGTCTTTTGTCTAACAATAGATATAAAAACCTGCTAGCTGGTTAATCTATTGTATTTGCACTGGACAATCAGCATTAGCCGGCTCTGACATCGTGAGTTATGTATTTTGGCTAAGGTTTAATAACTCTAGAAACAGAACTTGAATTTTGTAATCTTTAAAAACATTCGTTTTCCGCGTTGTTTTTTCTAAGGAAGATACTTTATTACCCTTTGGTTACGCTTTCATTGTATATGAGAAGTTTTAACGGATTTTTGTAGTTAAAGCATCAGCAATTCCCAACCACAACATCGTTGTGGTGGGGACAACCACGCGACTGTCAAAGAACGTCCAGGTTCATTAAAGACATTACAAAAAAGACAACAACAGTCATTTTAAAAAAAGTTACATATAATTAATACAACTTACAGTGTTCCTGCTTTGACTCGGATGGCCCTGGTGTTGATCTTCCCAATCCGATTGCTGTCGAAGTCTCTGTAATGCAACGTATGTCGCGGTATAAGTTTACAGTAAATAAGATGAAACTAAAATAAATAAACAAATAAAATAAGATAAAGATCTCTCAGAAAAGAAGACGAAGCGAAAGCACGGAAAGAGGAGGGCAAAAAGGCGAAATAACAGAAACACGCGAGCTTAATTTCGTGGGATGTTGTTTTTACGACGCGATTATGTATCTTCAGTTAGGTTAAGTTAGGTCAGGTTAGGCTAGGTTGGTTCTCTATATGATTCACGATACTCGCATATCTGCTAGCCGAGTTTAGCAGACGGCGTCAACGTGAAGGCGCTCGTAGCCTTTCAGCGAGGGCTTGCTACATCTGCGCAGGTGCGCCCCTATGAGCCGATAAAACATGTTCATGAAGATCGGCTTGGCTTGGAAGGATCCGTTCGCTTCCGCCGTAACCGGAAGTGACACTGTTGGGCACCACAGCGTGTAAGCGGAAAGCCAGGAAGTCAGAAGGAGCCTGGATGACAGGATCTCTTAAACACTGAATAAAAAAATAAAAAATAAATAAATAAAAAAGTAGCAGTGACCGTTACCTTTAAAGTCCTATATTTCGTGAGATGAATTATAGGACTTTATAAAACTATAATACATTATAGGATTATAGGACATTATTGGGTTATAGGATTGTAGATCGGTGGGGAGGGAAGGGGAGATGAATGGGGAGGACACTCTGGGAGCAACATCACTTAGGGTTATCTAGGAGGTGTTGCTAGCAGGCTCCCCCCCCCTTTTTCAGGGGGGGGAGGATGGGAAGAGAAAAATAAGGGGGAGAGGGATGGGGAGCGAAAATTGGGGTGAAGTGTTATGGGGGACGGAGTGCGGGAATTGGTGTGTCACGCGACGTATATTTTCCCGCTAAATTTAGCGGGGAAATTGAATGGTTGTATGCGTCACTTGACGTCACGTGACGTAGATTGCCCCCGCTCAATTTAGCGGGGAAACTGGTTTGGTGCCTAAATCAAAAGACGCGAATATTACCGCTAAATATAGCGGGGAAACTGAATTGATGCTTTGGCCACAAGATGCGAATTTTCCAGCTAAATTTAGCGGAGAAACCGACTTGACGTATAGGTCACGTGCCGTCAATTTCCACAAGGTGTATAGGTCATGTGATGTCCCGTGACGCCACGTTTCTCGCTAAATTTAGCGGATAATGCATGGACGGACGGACGGACAAAATATTGGGTTTGGAGGTAGTTTAAAAAGCACTTCATGCTTTAAAACGCCAACTTGTGTTTTACGAAAGCCTAGAATATTCATGAAAACGTTTCCTGGCGCTCATAAAATATGCAATACATGGGAACATCGAGTCAAGATGAACGCAAATTCTGCGACAAAACGCGAACGTAATCTCCCTGAAAACTGGTACGTTGCAAGACGACGTTTAGAATTGTTGCGCTCGGTGTATTTAATGTCGCGCAAAGATGCCTGAAATCCGATTATGGTCGAGCGATAGGTGAGGTGCTCAGGGAGACCCACGGTAGGATGCATACATTATTAACGATTCCGAACATTTCCCTATTGGTTCTCACGTTTTTGTAAACGTATTGGTATGTCCGATTCTTATTTATGTGATAGAGTTACTCAGCACACGTGCTGTTTGTTCCGGCGTAACTTTGGTGTTACTGTGGACAGTCCTCTACCGCCCTGTTGTTAGTCATGTAGTGTAGGTAATACAATTTCGAGCATCATGTTTCACGCGCTTAACTCGGCGCTGAATATACGCTCATTCCTCCATACACAGCAGTATTTTTGTGGCAGCTGCTTTACTGTACAAAAAAAAAAGCATGAGAAATTGTTGAGTGCATGTTAGGGCTAAAGTTTGTTTTAATTTATAGGTACTGTCAGCCCGTGGGCAATTAGAGGAAATAATATTATGCACCATAAATACACACATTACATCCTTTTTTGTTGTTGTTTTGTTGGAGTTCTTTCTTTTGTAGATCTCCGTGGACGCATTTTCTGACTGAGTCTTTTACTCAACAGAATCCTCGAAACAGACGTCACATGGATTTCCTAGCCATTGCCGCGTGCGTGGCGGAGTTGGCAACGCCCGCCGGGCTGCCACGCGGAGAAATGGGGTTCGAACACCGCTCGGTCTGATTCCTTTCTTTTCTTTTTCTCAATTTTTACTATTCTAGAAAGTTCTAGCCCATTCTTGATTCTCATCGTGTTTTCTGGCTCAAAACATTCGTGAACGTACCGTGTGAACAAAGGCAGCGGTAATGCTCTGCTCCGGTCCGGTCGCACTCCCGTCATCGACGGGAGATGCGTGGTACTTTTCTCTTTAAGCTCGTGGCCACAAGTTCGCAACGTTAAACACTTATTTTCAGTTCTCCATTTGTCAACCGTTTTTATTCATGACAATATGCACATTCATGTAATGGGTGAATAGCTTTGCGTCGAAAGAAACCTTTCCGGAGATTTAGCAAAACTTGTGTGGGTGTTGGGCTAACATTCTCAGTTATGATGTCCACGGATTGGTTAGCATTAACCACGCACACCTCTTTCACTATAATTCCTTTAAAAAAGAAGATATATATATATATATATATATATATATATATATATATATATATATATATATATATATATATATATATATATTTTTTTTTCTTTTGTAAGGAATATAGTGAAATAGGTGTGCGTGGTTAATGCTAACCAATCCGCGGACATCATAACTGAGACTGAGAATGTTAGCCCAACACACACAAAACAAATCAATTTAGGAGTCGTGTGTATAGTTATCGCATTACTGCGTCTTTCTGCTCATTGACGGGGTTCGGAAAGAACTCCGAACAGCTCGGAGCCATTTAGCGGGCGACATGCCCAAGCAAACATCTCCTCTGGTTCTTCGCGACTCTAGTGGGCGAGAGGAATTCTTTTATTCGACGGGTCACCAGTCGCGGGGGTTCGTCGCCGCTGCAACTCAAGACATTCCTATTCCCCGCGTTCGGTAAGTGACGTCCCCAGAACATTCTTCGCGCTTCTCGCATTCTCAGAGGTCGCCGGTCTGTTGAACCGTCTCTGAGACGCGTTACGTGAAACAACTACCGAGCTGCGGGCACACATCTGCGCTCCAGGCTCAGCTACTGTTAAGTGACGCATGCCTACCAAACTACTACCGCCACTTCTGCTCTTTTTTGTTCAAGTATCTTCTTTTGGTACCTCGCCCTAACTTTTTTTTACTATAACTCGCAGTCAAGTGAAGGCAAGACCGAATTGTTCCGGGGTCTGTCTTTCCTCTCTCACCACTTAGTGCTGCAAGCCGATCAGCAATTCTATTGTTTTTTTTACACAATGTTTACGGTACAATGTGGCTGCTCGATTTGTTTCAATGTAAGCTTTCTGTAAGGACAAGAACAAGAACAACAACGACAACAACAAAACAACTTAGGTGGATCATTTGACGACTCCCGATCCTTTTCATTTTTCTCGATTGCTCCGAAACTGGCTCTATACTCTGTTTCAGATTAAGTACGACCGCAGCCGAAGGTATACGATCAAGCAGCGCCAACAGTGCACCGTCACGGCGTTCATCGTCTTCGTTCGTCCGTCATCATCGATTCAACCAATCGCGCGCAGTCAGTGACTTTTAGAATAGCGTACGCAGAACGTTTGCGTACGCGAAGAAATAGCGCACAGAAATTGGCGCACGGCGACGACGCACATGCGCAGCGTGGAGCGCGCTACGCTAACACACAGAGCTTGCGTTTTGTTCCCACTGTATCGCAATACTAAAACTCTCTACTGTCACAGCGCAGATAGTTTTTTTTATTTCATTTTTAGGTCTAAGCATATACCTTTAGCCTTATCAGTGGCCGAGCTGTCTCTCCGTAGATTGCAGCAATTGGTTCTACCAAGTGCTTTCCGGGAATATATAGACGCCCCAAATTTCTTAGAGCGCATCAGGCTGCGAGGAGATTCTCGTCGGCTTCCGCTGGAAGAACTCTCGACGATTTATTTGAGATATTTGTCGAATATCTGCATCATGTTCGTGATACTACGTTTTTCCAATGGTTGCCAACTTGTACACCAAAAGGATCTTTAGACATTTGTTCTGAACATAGTTTAGGATGCGTTATCGCCTTCGTGTTGACAGTCGTGTGGTCGTAGACTCGTATAGCTCTACTTGCGCTCCATGGCGTGAAAGCTCTTCATTTTGCTTTATTTACGTATGGATTTCATAAACGCTTTTATTATATGTTTAGTAACTCGCCTTGCACTTTCCCGTATATCGGAACTAACTCGCACCCATGTGAAAGTGCGGGTAAAATGCTCAAGACGGCATTTAGAAATGTTGCGCTTAATGCATGTAATGCTTCACAAAGATGCCTGAAATCCGGTTACGGTCGAGCTATAAACGATCGGTGCTCAAGAGCATCTCGCTTAGAGCTATTCTAAACATTCGTGAACGTACCGCGTGTATGAAACCAGCGGTAAGTTATGACGCCATACAAAATCACTGAATCACTCAATTTGAGAAATATTCGAAGCTCGAGTGGATACTTTAGCGCACCGCGGCGCTTACCACGCGCTTCTATTTCTAAAATTATCTAGTGGTTTTAGATGACTCTCAGCAAGTTTCTAATTTGAACCATACGTCTATGTCCACTAATTAAAAAGTTAATTAACGAATTTTAATTAAATATTCGACGCATCGTAAAGATTAGCCTCCTATATGATGTCCCCCTGGCCGTATAACTCACCTCCACAAACCGCAATATTCTACCTTTTACGGCTTAAAACAAAACAAGAATACAACAACAAATTGTTCGAATTAAAATTAGACACCCGGTCGGTATATTACATTAGTTTGGCCCCTTAACCATGTTATGAAGGTCGTGTCATACGAAGTCGCCGATCACATATAATGGAGTGGCCTTTCGGAATGGAATCGTTTTATCTATAGGACCATATTTTGTAGGGAAAATACACTTTTCACGGCCATATTCTGATTTATCATACCTTCCGTGATATATGCTTCCTTTATATACTTCACGCACCCGACGTTGATGTGTCGCGCCACGGGGACTTTACTCCGTTTCAGTAAAAAGTACGATGACCTTAACAGGCCATCCGAGTGAGTACAGCGCCACGAGCGTGCCATGGAAACTTGGGATTGGACTCTGGTTCAGCCATAGAGTTATTATAATGTACTCTAGAGGTTCAACTGGCGCTTGTGTCTATGCTACTTCCGGGATGCAAACTGAAGCAGACAACAACCAGTCTATTTTTGCGGTGCTCCTGTGTATTCCTAGGGGAAAACGCGCGTGCATTTTGTCTCTTCGCGGGAGATAACAGGAATCACCGTTCTTACTTGGGTCGTAGCGTATAGTAGGTAAGTTTATTAACGTGATAAAAGTGTAACTGTTTTAGTTACAGCATTTTTCTTTATCTGTGAACGATGTTAAGCTTCGCTATATTTCAGGCCCAAACCTTTGTTCCTTAGCAGGTGTGTAAAAAGGGACGACGATTCTAAGCAAAATAACAATCGAAAGGAATATAGAGTGTGTTCAAGGTTCTCGAAATTCTTGTGACGCTTATATATTGCTAATATGCCAGTCATGTCACTATAAGAAAATGACCCCGTCGTGCATCTTCAAGATCTAGCGGTTATGAACATTCAAGACGTCTAGAATAAAGTACGTAAGCTTTGAAAGGTGTTCCTTTTTATTATTTGCTATGCCAGGCAGCTTCTATTGGGCCCCTGTGCTCTGCCTTCTAGCTATTTTCAAAGATTTCGAGCGCGCGGGTGATGTTTTGAACACAGAACATACATCTTCTTACATATACATGAGCAGAAGAATAAAGCAATACTTATTTATTGCTTGCAAACCGGACTATATTACTTGGCCTTCACTTCGTGTTATTCTTCTGCGTACACAGGGAGTTAGTTACTGCGGAGTTCTTGCCATCTTTCTTGGTTTTTCAGATGTCGTTCGTTCGTTTGATACGTAAATCCCCTATGGAGAAAAGCGCCGATGCCGTGTTCGCGCTAACAGTATCCGACAGTGAACACAAATGCATGCATGAAGCTGTTTTACTTGGAATGGGGAGCAAGGGAAGAACATAGAGACTGGGAAATGTCTTGTCCGTCCTTTATTTATTGATGTATTTATTTATGTATTTTATTTTACAATACTCCAGGGCAGTTCTCTGGCCCAAGCAGGAGGAGCCAGCAAATACAACATATGGGTGCACATGAAAACATGACAAAACAATAATACTAAAGAAGACAAGACCACTGCTGCGGAATGAATTATCGAACTAAGTATCGTTCTAATGCCTGAATGAAATTGGCTGACTAAATTCCAATCCGAAATAGTGCGAGAAAAAAAAAACTGCTTAAAGGCATTTGTTTTTGCGAAGATGGGCTGTAATGCGTGATCCCTAGTGTGTCGTGTTTTTCTTGAACTTAACTGATTGAGATATTGGAGTGTATTTAAGCTTACTTTGGGTGTCAGGATGTTCTAAAGAAATAAAATACGACTCATTTTCCGACGTGCATCGAGAGGTGGTATTTGTTTATCGCTCATAAGTTCAGTGGGTGAGTCCAATCTATTGTATTTACTAATAATAAACCTAACTGCCCTTCTTTGTACAAGTTCAAGCTGGCAAATGTCCTTTTAGTGTGTTGGTCCCAAATGACCGATGCATATTCGAGTTTTGAGTTGATGAACGTATTGTATGCAAGAAGCTTAACGCTACTGGGGACGTGTTTGAGCTTTCGGATTAGCAAACACAGTTTAGCGAACGCTTTAGAGCAAATATTCGAGATGTGTGTAGACCAACTTAAACGATCAGTAATGGTAACAAATAAATATTTATAGATAGTAACCTCAGGAGTAGCAGTGTTGGGAAGGTGATAATCAAATGACTTATATGTTGTTTTCGTGTAATTCTTAGAAGAACAGTTTTTTTCAATATTCAAATTCATATCCCAAGTTTCACACCATTGCTCTATTTCGATAATATATTCTTGAAGTGCAAAATGGTCGTCAGCAGTGTTCATGTCTTTAAAAACAATACAATTATCCGCAAACAATCTTGTGGAAACAGACAGATCAACCACTTCGGTTAGATCATTTATATAAATAAGGAATAGCCATGGTCCCAACACACTTCCTTGGGGCACGCCGGAAGTGACAGCTAGAACCGATGGATGTTAACATTAACGAATTGGGATCTATTTGTTAAGGAGGCACTTATCCAAACAATAATGTAAAAGGGAATTCCTATGCGTTCAAGCTTATAAAGCAGTTTTGCATGCGGTACCTTATCAAAGGCCTTACAGAAGTCTAAGAAAAGAACATCTGCTTGCCCCGAATCATCGAGCATCGCGAGAAATTCGTGAACAGACGTAACGAGTTAAATGACGGTGGATATTCCCTTCCTGAATCCATGCTGCTTAAGTGATAAAATATCCTTTTTAAATAAGAAGCTTTCAATATGACCGGCCATGACGTGTTTCAATAACTTGCAGCAACTACTAGGAATTGAAATTGGCCTATAATTAGACACTAATAATTTCTCTTCTTTCTTGTGAATCAGTGTTGTGAATCGGTTCAACTCGAGCTCTATTCCAGTTATCTGGCACTTCTTCGGTAAGTAAAGAAGCTTGAAAAATCTTAGTTAAAAATTCAGCTAACTGCAGTGCATAACGTTTTTATGTTCTTCCCTTTATTAATATTAAGCTGTTTTAGCACTGCGTTTAATGCAATGACTTTGGAAGAATAACGCTGTAACCGACTAATATTTTAATTCACAAGATCGAAAAATGTTGCAACCGATCTAGTACGCACGAATTATTCGTGTTATTTGCTCTTATAATCAAGCGCACTGAGAAAATGCGCTCACTTGTTTCCATAGAAATGCAATACCGGAAGTCAATTCCAGACTGGTTGCTGTCTGCTTCAATTCGCAACAGCACACTAGCGCCAACTGAACCTCTAGCGTACATTATAATAACTCCATGGGTTCAGCTTAGGGTGAGAAGGGGTGGAGCCATCTTAGAAGCGCATGTTCCGCCCTTCCGGGAAAGTGACGTCAGACGCGCCAATAGTTTTTGTTGAAAACACCATTATTGCACAAAGGCAGTGACAAATGCGCCCTGTACGCGTACACAATGGGCTCTCTCTTTCCCCAAATTTCTACCTTCAACGCCTACACCCACAAACACACAGAAGAGAGGGGAAGGGGTTGGCGGTAAAAAGAGATAAAGAAGGAAGAGTTGGCTGTATGCCCTTATTCCAGGACTCCACATGCGCCGCCTTGGCCCGCCGGATTAGCAGCTGTTGCTCGACCGGGTCCTCGCTTGCGAGCTCCGCATACCACTCCTCTTCGCTTGTTTCACCTTGTGAAGTTTCTCCATTCTTCTCGCAGGCCCACACCATGTGGTATCTGTCTGCCTTTTGCCACCCGCACCACGGGCAGGCTGCAGATACGTATCTGTCCGGGTACGAGGTGTGTAGCTTGTCTGGGGTGAGAAAGGTATCCGTCTGCAGCCGTCGAAGGGTGTGTTCCCCTTCCTTGCTTAGGGACTTGTGCGGTGCTGGAGATCTCCTGCGTGCTAGTCGGATGTCCAGTAGACATTTGGAGTAGGGGCAGGGCCACCCGTTCTCCACGCCTGAGGCAGGAATAGAGTCCCGGCTTGGAAGAGAATCTCGGGCTGCGGCGTGAACCGCCTCATTTCCTGCATGCCACATTTGGCCTGGAGACCAGATGATGTGAATCGCCTGCGGATGTGGTGTGGTGTGATGTGAATCGCCTGCGGTGTTCACCAATCTCAAATTTCGGATGCCTCTCACCATCGTCAGGTCGGGGCACGTGTCTTGGCACGTGCTCGTCCCGCTACGTGTTGGCATCTCGGGGTCCGTAAGCAGGTAGAGTCGCGCCGGGTTAAGCACATCCGCTATTATTCTGCCTTTGTCGGTAAGGTGGCGGCACCCCCCAACCCGGGTCCGCTGCGTTGAAGTCACTATATGATGAGCGGCTCCCTCCCTGCTTTCCGAGCGAAACTCGTGAGTAAATGCTTGAGGTCCGATCGAGTGTCTCTGGGGTTACTGTATACAAACACAGGACATGGAGTTTGACGTTTGTCCTCCCCAAGGGGATTAAGGTCACATACACATTCGGAATGCCGGCCATCAATGGTTTGTGTACCTTGACCGGATATTGTTTAAGCACTAACACTACCGCATACTGGTCAGCGTAGTGAGACTCGTAGCCCTTGATTCTGACGTTCGTACACTTTCCAAGTTCTTGGAGCGTGATAACCGCAGGGGGTCAGCCGCTTGCTCCACCAACAGGCTGTGATCAGCCCTTTTCCGCCCAATCCCCCTGCAGTTCCACTGCCACATACTCAATTTTGGTCGGATCCGCTGTTGAGTCCGTGTTCGAGAAGCCCGTTTCAGATGGCGTTGGTGTACTCCATCTTGGCAGCCTCCGCTCAAGTTCCTG
Organism: Ixodes ricinus; assembly: GCA_037355805.1. NCBI lineage: Eukaryota > Metazoa > Arthropoda > Arachnida > Ixodida > Ixodidae > Ixodes > Ixodes ricinus. The sequence goes on from JAZHYW010036325.1 coordinate 86,089, forward strand.
GTTGTTTCGCATCTCCAGTCTCTCGAGCCTTTTGTTCGACTTGCTCTCCAGGGTCTGCATTCGCGTTAAGAACATCTGCATCTGCTGCTGCGTCTGCTGCGTTTGCTCCTCCAGCTACTGCGCGACTTCCGTGCGCACCTCCTGGATTAGTTTGAAGTATACGTCTCTCAGTGGGGTTTGCGGCGGTGGGATCGCCAGCTGCTTGGGAGTATCCGCCTTCCCCGCTTCCTTGCGAAGTCGAGCGTTCTTCCCCCTCAACGCTTGAACTTTATTTTCTAGCTTCTGCTTCGCTTGCGACTTCGGTAAGGGAGGCCATTTGATTGTGCTGGCCAGATGTCCCCCCCCCTTCCCCCGTTGAAGCTTGCGTCCTTCTATTTTTCAAATTTGCCGCGCCTCTCCCCTGGCGATAGTACCCCGATCTGCTTCTCCTTCTGTTTGACGTCACTTGTTTACGCGTCTGACTCCGTGACTTTGATGTGCTCTCCATTGACACAGCCGATAACGTAGAGCTCCACGCCACCTGTCGCTGTCGTCATCTCTGGTTGCAGCTCCTATTTTCCCGCCTTTTTGTCACCATCTTGGGCAAATCGGGGCGGAAGAACTTCTGCTTGCATTTTTTGACGTACGTACAATGTGGGCCTCCACATAGCGCTCAGAATGGTACAAATTCGTGTCCTTGTACTCCTGCCATCCCGCGAATCTCGCATGCGTATCCCCGCGGTTTGGGACAGACATCCACCCGGTGTCCGGTTTCCCGCAGTTAAAGCAGACCGCCCTCGTCTTCTTGTAGATGTAGCACCGATTTTCTGCCCTATCGAACGTGATCGTGAATGGTATTCGGTTCCCCAGGTACGTGTCTTGCGCCGATTGCGATTCCCCGAGTCTTCGGGCCTCCAAGACCTCGATGTCGCCTGCATGTGTAAGGCGCTGTAGCATCGCGTTATCCAGCCCTTGTCGGATCCCATGGATTATTCCTCGACACGTTTCCGCCGGTCGGGTGAGATATGCCTCGACCTCCAACTGCAAACCGAGTAGCTGATCCTCCCGAGTCGCGCCGCGTCCTCATTAGGGCAGATAATAGCAATATTCTGTGCGTCAAGTAGTCAAATCTTGTAATCCTGCTGTAGCTTCGTCGCTACCGGCCTTAACATCGCTTCGCCAATCTGGCTTTCGAAGCTACGGAACTTAAATGTACGCCTAGGCTTGATGACCTCCTTCGAGCGATAATGGCGTATGCTCAGAAGCTTAGGGGATTTTGGAATGTCGGCCTTAGCCTTCTTTACTTGTACGAGTGGTTTTGGAGGCGTCCAGTCCTGCTCTCGGGGCTCCCGATCTCGGAACCAGAGTTTCGTCACCCAGCTTGGGTAATACGGGTCGGCTCTGTCAGCCCGTAGCCTTGTTCCCTCCTCGGGGCGGCCCTGCAGCCGAGCAGAGTTTATAAAGCTATACGCCATCGCCGCCGGATCGTACCATCGTATCGAATTTCTGCGGCTCTGGTCGTCCTGCCTCGTCGAAAGTGTCTTGCGAAGCCACTGGTGCATCGGGTGTCCCCATCATCGTCAGGCCGAGCATGGCGGCCGCCACCGGGATGGAACCGACTCGCGGCACGCCGGGCTCCTGCTAGGCTTAACGCGGCTGCCCCGAAAAATGTCCGTAGGTCCAGCGACATTGCACTCACCAACACGAAACCGGTACCCATGAGTTCCAAATCACTTAAGGGGAGGCCATGCTGTCGGTGACCACCGGCAGTGGAGACGGCCACCTGAGCCGGTGGAAAATACCGTGCCTCACGGAGCCGATAGAAATGGCGTCCGTTCGAGATGTTTTCAACAACAACTACTAGTATTGGCGCGTCTGACGTCGCGTTCCCGGAAGAGGCGTGACGTCGGACGTGCCAATAGTTGAGTCGTCTACGCTTCCTTCTGTACGCCGAGGTGAGCCTTGGTTCGCGAGACGAGAACAAATCCGGCACAAGGAACGCTTCATGTGGTTCGGCCTTTACTGCCGCAGATAACGGGCTTCACGCAGGAAAGAAGTGGCGTGTACAAGAGCGAGTGAGATCTCTTTCACGCTCAAAGAGGATAGCGGTGTCTTGTCAGGACACCTTCAGTAACTTAGTTTTGTGAATTGCCTCTTGATAATGGAAGAACCACATTTAGAAAATTGAGTGATTGATCGCCGATAACTGGAGATAGAAGCACTGTTATTGAGGAAAAAAACAGACTAAACTGGCCTTACAGCATTCCAATATAGGTGGTCGGGTTCAGGTCGTGCACGTAAGGAACCTCTTGCAGTCCAGAGTGGGTTATCCGCCTGCAAGGTACGCACACACACACACACACGATTCGGTACCCCTCTTTGCACACGTAGCATTAATCGCATAATTCAGAGTTGGACAGGAGTTCTCAAAGAGTCTCCGAAATGAATATTTAACATTTAAGAACTGCATACGATATGGCATGGCACAAGTTCTTTAGGAACGGCGAGTCGGAGCATTAATTTCTGAGACGCCACTGAAAATTTCCCGCAGAAATGTGTGACGCCGTTTATTTTGTTTATTCATGAGGCGAAGTTTAACTCGAGCAAACAGTCGAAAACCGAAACGGACAATCTTTCTACAGCATACGCTTTAAGGCACTTTGACGGCCCTCAAAAATCGGTTTCCCAACGTATCGCGCTGCGATTTACTACAGAGGTGCAAGCAGGTGGTAGAAGTTTTGAGTGAACAACTCAAGGACTAAACTTACCTCGTTCAAACAACAACAACAACAACATAAACCTGTTCTGGGGATTGCACTCCGCAACACCGCATACAATGCACGCGTAGTGAGAAGTGCTGCCGACAGATGGCGTACGCCGCGTCGAGGGAGCATAGAGAGCATATATTGAAGAGAGGGTCCATCTCGAACCATGGGGAGCGTTTGCAATTTAATAGCGGACACTTCCCGCGGCGATCGGTCGCAAGTGCGTATGTGCTGCGTTTTCGTGGGGCGAGGAGGAAAGCAGGAGGAAAAGCGGAGACGTTCGCAGACGGTCAACGCTTTCGTCACCTCCTCGCAGCTCGTATTGCAAGTGCGGCCCATATAACCACGTGACCCCATCTAGCAGTTGGAGACTCTCTGTAATGAGGGCTCTCCAAGCAAGCGTAGAGAGCCTGTATTACAGAGATGACAGAGCTCCCACCACCTGCTTGCACCTCTGTAGTAAATATGCAGCGAGATACGTTCAAAAACCGATTTTTGCGGCCATCTAAAGCACCTTCACAGCGTTAGTTTCCGTGCTGTAGTTCTCCGACCACCGTAAGAAACCCAGGGCCTGGCTTCTTATGTCCAAGCTTGCTTTGGGATTCGTTCTTCGGTGTATAAGTACTTTTCGATGGATGCTGCAATCTCACCGGCTACAGACGGTAGTACGATGCCCGGGACTCGCCACGGCCTGCGTTTCTTAGCTTGTCAGTGACAGACAATAGGGTTAGCGTTACAAAATCTCAATCTCGCTTATACAAAACCACCCAGAAGACAAGGCATGACGTCATCGTCAGTGGATCCCCGCCCCGCCCCAAGCGGCAAACACGCCGAAGCTCGACGCCGAAGAAGCGGCAGACGCGTCCGTCTTTGCGTCGCCGCGTTCTAGCGTCCCGTTCTCTGTGAGACGCTGAAAGGCGCGTTGGCGGCGACGCTGACGCAAGCTAGGCGGCGCTGAGCCCCAATAGTAATACCGTTTGTGGGGAGGGGAGGCGCGGACGGTGACAGGTTAAGATTTCAGGACGAGGGAAGGGAAGACTGGGCAGGAGGAAGCAGGAGCAATGGCGGAGAAAGGGGAATGTTTCCTCCTCTCCACTCCAGCAATCTATCTGCTTCTTCCTCCCCAGCCAGTGTTGCCGAATCGCGAGGAATTTCTCGCAAACAAAACTCCAGGGGACAACGGGGAACTAAACTCGAACGCATGTAAAATAAGGGACGTTTTTATTTTTGAGAATTCATATTTTACATGCGTTCAAATTAAGTTAATTTTTACCTATTGGCGTTAGGCTTTCCACACAAGGTTAGAAATATTGCATGATTCAGCAACACTGTCCCCAGCCTTCCTTTCCCTCGCCCTCAACTCTTAACCTTTTTCGTCTGCGGTGACGTCAGAATGCGGAGCTCTGATTGGCCCCGATTGGAGGAGAGTGGGTAGACCACAAGGCAACTAGCATTGAGGTCTACCCACTATCCCTCCGGGAGAGCCAATCAGAGGTCGGCGTTCCGACGTCAGTGCCATCCCGGCGCAAGGAGCAGACAAACTTACGCTCCGCATTGGCTCATATCGGTAAGGTCAGAAATAGGGTCTGGGTACTCACAGAACGCTCAGCTTGGGCATGCCCCGCAGGACCCCCGGTGGCACGTTCTGGAGAAGGATGGACTTTTGGATCGAACTGCAACAGCGTGGGCGGCGCTTAGCGCTCATCCCGGCGAGCGGGGCTGATCGCCGTACAAAAGAAACCGATATTTTTTTTGTTACGTGTTTTTTTTTATGCACTTACATCTCGCGCAGTTCTTGGAGGCTGTCGAAGACGCCCGGCTCGATCGTTCGTAATCTCAGCAGGGAGTTGAGGTGCCTACAAAGCGAAACAGAATTGGTTTAGTCCCAGGCAGCGTCGTCTGACGTCACGAGTGATTGCTTTACTTTATGTGTTTCGTTTAGGCTTATTTTCGGGAGTTCTGTCATCTTTTTTTCTTTGGCACAAAGTGTATACAATGGGAAAAGCTCGCTATAGCATAGCATGGAGTATCATGGTCTACAGTTTCGTAAGGGGCTGGGAACTTCTAGAGACGTAGCATGTAAAGAATTATCGCGACTGCATTGCGTGCGGGAACGAGACACTATACTGTCGTTCATTTAGTAGCGTTCCTTAAAAGAATGTCTCAACACAATATATAAATCCATTGTGCTATATTTTTCTTAAAATGGTGAGCTCGGATCAGCTTGGTAGGACATAGAGACGAACACGCAATAAAAAAAAAAAAGCCGTGATTTTTCACGCTCTATTCGTAGCTTTGTGGCAGTAAAATTGGCGTTCCTTGAGAGCCGAAAACAACCAAGTTCGATGTAGAATCATAATTACTCTCGCCCCCCCCCCCCCCCCACCAAAAAAAAAAAAAAACTACTTCGCAACAAGTCGTGACTGACTTTCAAAGGCATATATATGTCAGTGGATCTCTACATAATCTTAGTTTAAACAGCACTGACTACGTAACGCCAGAGAGAAGCGCTCTCAGCGAAATGCGATGTGTTTAGTCCAAGACAGCGAGTGGCGTCAGTGATCGCCCTGCCTTTCTTTTTGTTTTGACTCAGTTTATAAAATTCCGTTTTTTGTGTGTGCTTTTTTAATACACGCAGGGTGAGGGAAGAGGCTTGCACTAGGAATACATAAAAAAGGGCGCTATACACCAATTGGAGCGGCGTGGATTTTCTCGAGACATCACAAACAAAAGAAATTGTTGCTGCATTGCCCTGGAAAAGAAGACACCTCTGCTGTTGCTTTCAATGCGTTTCTTGAACACATGCCCAAAGGACAAAAAATGTGTTGCTGTTTTGAATTGTGATCTCGGTCCAGCTTGGTAGGACATAGCGAAGAATATGAAGTGAAAAGAGCTGTTGTTTTCGCATTTTATTTGTAGTATTTGCCGGAAACATTATTCAGTCATTTCGTGGCAGCCGAAGGTGACTGAGATAAACATAAAAAAAACACAACTGTGTACGCCTTAAGAGAACAAAACTACAGTAAAACCTCATAATAGTGAAGTCAGGTTCAAAAAGACATCTTTTCTATATCAGTATCTTCACTATATTAGATCAAAAAATGCCTACTTGTGCAAGCACTCCAACTTTGTTTAGTATATCCATATCTTCGCTAGCTATACATCTCTATACCAGTTTTACCTAATCAGGGGTGTTCGGTGGCCGAGTGGGCACACCCAGCTCGACGCGCGTGGAGCGAAAGCTCGCGCTGCAGAACCCAGGGATCATGGGTTCTCAATCACCACCCCTGCCCATTTTGATTTTGATGAGCATTTTTCCTGCGTGCGGTCTTGTATCACTACTGCGTGGTGCACGTTAAAGACCCTAGGGTAGCGGTTGTACTGCACTGGCTAAATTGCTCATCTACCGCTGAAAGACAGTCGCCCGTTGAGGCAGACTAAGTTTAGGCTGTTTAAACCTACCCACAACTGAAGTCTTGTTTTCTATAACCTCTATACGCTATTTCCTATAAAAAATTTCTAGAAAGTGGATAAATATCTTGTAAGGGCTGCTGTTTTTGCAAGGAATTTTTTTTTTGCGAATCACCTGGTTTACGGGGAGATAAAGGTGAGGTGAGGCGGGGCTTATAGGTGAACACACCTTGATGAATCACGCGCTAGCTTCTAACGGCTTCCTGATTTGATTGGGCGCCGCAAAACGAGTTTCCACAAAACGCCACTGTGTCCAAGACACACGTGTCCATGTAGGCGTCCCTATAAAACGTCGTCCACGAAACGTGTTTTCGACGAAACGATACGGGCCCCTGTGAGAGATGGCCTGACTTCGCCTCGCAGCCCGGCTTGTTTTTGTCTATGTTTTACGGGACGTGGAGGGAGGGGGGCGTATTTGAAAAGGAACAGTAAAAGAAGGTAATAAATGCCTGCGCGTACTGTTTTATCCACACTAATATGGTCCAATTCTCGAGTGAGCAGCATAGTCTAAACTTGGGAAAAAAGGAAGTAAAATAACGACAACGCGACCTGGTTTAGATTATAATATTTCCTAACCAGCTCCCCTGCATACCTCCGCTTCGTAAAAAAAAAAAAAAAAAAAGAAAGAAAGAAGAAAAAAGTAAACGATTACTTTGCGTTGTTGTAAGCGCGGGGCTCCACCGGCACGTGTGGGGCACTACTGTATAGAGCGGGGACAAAGGCCACCAGCCCGGTTGCCCGTGTCTAATGCTCGACCCTGCACAGTGGAAGTACCCAGACGCTTTCGAAATATTAAAGGAACATTGCACGCCGATTACTTTTTAGTCGTGTTCTGAGGATGTAATCCTCTCGGAGGCTTATATAGGGTCCCCGGTCCCTTTCATCATGATATACCTGTGCTGGTTTGAGGGAGCTCAACTGTAAAAGCTGCTCACTACCTTCGAAAGATTTTATTTTTTATTTTGGCCTATAGACTGATTGAAAAAATTGAAACTCTAACCAAGTTTTCATTGAAATGTTTCCCCATACATACATATATATATATATATATATATATATATATATATATATATATATATATATATATATATATATATATATATATATACTATATTGGAACATCAATGCTTGGTTAGAGTTTCAATTTTTTCAATCAGTCTATAGGCCAAAATAAAAAATAAAATCTTTCGAAGGTAGTATGCAGCTTTTACAGTTGTGTATATATATATATATATATATATATATATATATATATATATATATATATATATATATATATATATATATTGGGCAACAGTTCAATGTAAACTTTGTTGAAATTTAAATATATATATATATATTTTTTTATTGCATTTTTATGGAACATAAGACTCACGGACTGTTAAGCAGTTAAGCTGGGGCTCGTGTAGGGCGCTGAACCGCCGTAATATTGCTATTTTTTGTTTAAAATGTGCGTAGAAACAGAGTGTCTGGATCGGCGTCATGAAAAAGTCAACCGACTCAGTGACTCTCCGAGTTGATACGTGCTGTCTTTCGGGGCTGTAGCTTTCAACATAGGCTTTATTACTCCTGTGATAACCTTAAACAAAACAAATCAAAATAATTTCGTTCGTAATATACTTTGAAATCTCAAAGCAGAACTATACTTCGTTTCAGCTTCCGTCCGAGCGCAGCCAAAGCTACGTGTGGCCGGAGCCAATCAGACGCGGGCAATAGGTCACGCGATCTCGCCTGCACCTTTGTATCACTCCGCTGCGCCGCTGGTCGTCCGCGCCGCCCGGGCTCGCCGAGTATTTCGTCTGCCACAGGTGTAAAAAATGCCCTTTCACGTTCTGAAATTTAGTCACAGGGGATGTCAGTACGTAGGCTGGCTGCTGCCGTCTGTGTCCGAGCTTTCCACCTGTTCGGCATAGTTTCGAGATGTAAGTACAGGTCGCAAGGTGCTCGATGACCCGGCCGTTGGTGTTTCCTTGTATTGTCTGGATATACCAGGGTTCGAGGCCCAGTCCTTTTCACCAGCTTCTCGGCGTTCAATGCGATCGGCAGGTAAATGGGTGCTTTGAGTTCGCCGCGTATCAGTGAATTGTAGTGGCCCGGACGCTTTTCTTGTTTACAACGCATTCGCGGCACGACGCGCCCGGAGTCTCCTGCCGAATTTGAAAGCAGACATTCATCACGACCTCTCGCGCCTGACACCCAAACGTGCCTTTGCGAAAGGACGTTTTGAAGCGACTCGGTGAGGAAAGCAGCGAAGCACATTTTTTGGCCATTACGGGAACGAAATCACACAGAAAAACTAGAAAAACTGAGTTTTTCTCAGTTTTTCTAGTTTGAAGCATGACGGAATGCAAAGCGTCATGCTTGCATTGCGTAATGCCACAGCGCAGACTTGTTTTTGAAGTCTAAACAGATGTTCCGCCTCATCATTCGCTGAGCTGATTTCGTAGATCGCAGAGATTGGCTCTTAGAGTGTTTTGCGGGTAAGTAGACGAGCAGGCATTTCTTTGAGTGTAGATGCTCCATTCTGTACAGTGTCCGGTCAGAGTTCCCCACACGTCAATTTCGAGGACGTTTGGACATTATTTCGTAGGCAATCGGACAACTTTCTTTTTTTTAGTCTCGAAATGACGCGACGCAAACTAAGGAACGAATGCGACTTTGAGTCTCCAGATCATCTGTGTGCACGTTTTAAAAAAGCTGTTTACAAATCCTAAAGCTCGTCCTTCGAGACCTGCCCGTCGGTTCTAGATGAAACAAAACACGGCGCAAAGAAGACCGAATAGAGTCCCGAACGCCACTAGAGCAGCACAAGTTTGGCGGTCAACTCTGTCCACGTTGGGATTCTCGCTGTAATTGACAAGAAAGTACTCAAATTACAGAGAGATAGAGAGAGAGAGAGAGAGAGAGATAGAGAAAGAAAGAGAGAGAGGAGAGTGGCGAAAGTAGAGAAAGAGATTTGTTTTCCGCCTCATAGCCCTCCAAGTCCCCGGAACTTGGACACTCTCGAAGGTGGGAAGTCAATAAGGTGCGCGACCAGGCGCCCACGACGCTCTGGCTCCCTCGTCAGGCAGCTGCCGCCTCTGCCGGAGGAATGAGCGGGCTGGGGACAGCGTCCCGAGCGAACGGCCGGCTCGAATCTGCACTCCGCCCACGCTCCTCGGGGTTGGCACAGCCCGGAATGCCAACGAAATATTGCGGATCCGCGCCTCGACCCTGGGCCGATATTAAAGCAGGCGCGACGAAGGAGGGAGGGCGAGATGAAAGTTGATGGAGCCGTAACACCAACGTGACATCCCTGGAAAGCTTCCGGCCAGCGCGCTTTAAGCCCGCGGTTTGGAGTCACGCTTATCGGGCCGACGCATCTTTATCGCTGCGTGTACTCTGGGATTGGGGATTGTTTATAGAGGCCACTGGCTTTCGCCGCCCGGCGTGCACCCGCCGAATTTCCGAGGTCTCGGCACGTTTCTCGGGCCCCTCGTGCACGGTATTATCTTTGGATAGGGCCCCCTCATGTAGCGGTTCTAGCGTCTCGGTCGCTTGTGCCAGCTGAAGGTCACTGCGAGGAATGAGTGCGCGGCGCTATAGAAAAACGCGAGAAATTTGGGGGGTGTCCTCATGTGTGCTGCATCATGGATATGTACTACACGGCGCTACACTGTTAGCGTGGACACGACATCTACAAGTAAAAAAACAACAACAACAAAGAAACTTACATTTTTTATTTGAAACAGAGTTATTTTAAATAAATCAAGTTAATTCAATTAAATCATTCTAGATCGAAAATAGTGACTCCTTATCACAAGATGTATTTTTAAACTTGACAGATTAAGTGAGCAATCCGTCCTATCTTTGATAATAATGCGGAAGAAAGAATTACTCTAAATTTAGAATACTTGAATTAACGACATTTTACTGATGTAGTCCTGAATTATTAGAACAGTAACAGCTTGAGGTTTTAGTTCGTTAAATGCTCGATTCAATAGCTTTCTCTATGGTGTTCTGATTTGCTTGCAAAGAGGACATTAATTTTCTAGCTTTCGTTTCTTTCCCGTTCTGCTTTGCGTAACTGACGAACGCAATGGAAGGTCGAAAGAAAGCTCAACGCTCGGATTGCTCAAAAGAGCACGGCGTTTTGCTCGTGTTCAACCTCATACAAGTATTTCCTCCTTGGTGATTATTGAATTCGAATATAAGCAAATGCACATAGAAAGAAAGCATGAACTGGTTGATAATTGGTAAAGAATAAAATTTTGTTGGGATTATTTCTGCGGGAAAGGTTTGACTTAAACCATCACAGTAAAACTGGTCTGATTTAAGTCTCGATTTATATCATGATTGAAATCACGTTTTATATAATCTTGATTTTTATTCACCAGCCTGCGACATCGTCGTTTTTCAGCATTTTACACAGACGAAGTATCGATAAGCACCAAACTTTAGCGCTTAGGTTACTGCTCTGAATGAGAACTGTGCACTGCATTAGTAGTTTTTTTTTTGTGACAGTTGTTTAGTTTTAGTATACAAACTAAAAATTGGGGATCGTTTGTTCGCACTAACAGTGTGGCGCTGTGCAAACAAACGTAACTTTTGGCAAGCTTGCAATATCTCGCCTCCTTGTCTACAAGTGCCGAGGCGTGGACGCAGCTAGATTACCCTGCTTACAACTGCGTATCGGATGAGCATCCTGTCGGCATGCGATCGTGTAATCAATAATGCGTGATGCAACTTGAAAACCCCTGAATAGCGGCGCGCTGTAGCGTCTAAATTGCACGTCTCCGGAGTCGACTGTTTATCGTCATTCTCAAGTGCAAAAAGCGTTACCTATCGCCACATCGACTTTCACAACGTCCATTGCCCTTTTTATTACAAAGGTATACAAGCGCGAGCGGCTTTCGTGGCACGAGAGTTCGTGCAGCCGGGGCATATTTGAAAGCAAGGGACCCGCGCTTGTAGCGTTCTTTTGTAGCTTATGAAGTAAATTTGTAATTAACGTGCTTTCTAATTGCTGGGGTTTTTAGGAGCCGAGAGTAGTTTCTTTTAATTGTTCGAAATGAGTGTTTGTGCTCAAAAAGGTTTAAAAAAAACACCTTTAAAATAAACACAATATGCGCATGAGAAGATACGTGTTGTTTTTGTTGTTTTGTTGTTTTTTAGAAGGAACTTCGCTTCCCAGCCTGGGACACTTAGCTCATGATGCGTGTTCAAAAAGCTGATACAACTGAAAGGACTATAAGTAGGACGTACAGCTTTTCTGGGTTGCCAAGATGAAATGGGTACTAGAGGTCGCGTGCCTTTTTCTTTTGTTCAGTCGGTACAAGTCAAGATGTTTGGTTCGACGCGCACGAGCCCGGTATAGCCTGGTAAGGCTCTTGACGATAGGACTGTTATCCGATTGACTTTGCCGCTGTCCGAGAGAAATTTCAAATTCCGCTGTCCTTGGCAAACCTCTTCCGCCAGCTGGTGCGAAGTTTAGAATAGGAGACCAACTTACAGGGCTCTCAGGCTGGCGGCGTAGGTGTCGAGTGATCCATTCCGTAAGACCTCGAGGGATACCCTCTCAAAGGATCTGGAACGAGCCAAACCGAAAGGATTTGTTAGACGTCAATGCACCACGCAGACGAAACTGAAGACATAAAGTCGTAGAGAGAAAAAAAAAAGAATTCACTCTTGAAAGGTTTTCAATCAAAACACCGAATTTTCGAAAATCCATCGCATAAAAAAGGCAAAGGGAAGAGTGGGATATCGGCTCCGAAGTGAAGAATAAAAAAATCATAAGAGGGAAAACAAATGTTCAAAGGGCCGTGTCTACTTTCACTGAGCAAAACTAAACAAAGAAGAAGAAAAATCAGAACCGTACGTTTACCTTCTATACTCGGTTCACTGCTAAGCTGACAGGGCGGTGAAAGCCACGTGCTTGTTCGACCACTCAACCGTCGGTCTGGCACCACGTGATCACGCTTTTTACGCGTACTCTCGGGCAGAGAGTGGGATCAGACAATAAAAAGCAAGAGATGGATTGAACCGGCGAACACGCGCAGCTTCCATCGCCCTGTCAACTTAGCGGAGAACGAAGTTAGAGTTGGCCGAATCGATTGGATGTGAAGTCAAACATTCCACCCAGAGCACAACATTTGCCGTCTGCAAATATATGTAGCGAGCAGATGTTCGTTGATGGCGAAAAAAGTGCGTAATGGCTGGCAGCGTCTGTAATTGCGTTTTCTCGAGCAAGTTATCAGCGCTCAGAGCTCACATAAGAGGAATGACAAGACTGAAATCGCACAGGGACCTCAAACAGAAAAACTTGTTATCTGAACTTCTGGCTAATAACATTATCCGAGAATAACGTTAGTGATTTGCCTATGCCAGAATAACGTTAGTGATTTGCGTAATGCCGTGCGCCCATGACGTCATTGCGTTGCAGTGGAGCTGCTGTCGGCTCAGCTCCGCGTGGATGCTGTGTGCAAAGTGTCGGAGAAATTGCATTAGAAGCATTGCGGCTTGGTGCGTCATGATGCTGTCTATAGGTCAAGATGTACTGAATGATGAATAAAGGAAAGGCTTCATAACTTTTCACAAATTTCCGGCGTATCTTGAGAAAAGTGACTGACCACTCTCAAAGAACAAATTGCCGTGCGTCTACCTTCCCTTTGAAAGTGGAAGACTAACAGATTCTAGCAAACTAATTTCTATCCAAGAGATGACCTCTGAGATAGCCAATCACTACAAAGCTGCAGAAGATGAGAGCATGGCGTTTGTGATGTGGCACTGAGCGCATAAAAGTTTATCTTTCAGTCTGCGCTCACTGATTGGCTCTCAGTAATCGCCAATCAATTATTAACTTTCTTAGTGTCCTACAAAAGAGGAGGATACGGGAATTTTACACACTCTAAAAAATGCCTGCGCGTCTACTTGCCCGCAAAACACTCAAAGAGCCAATCTCTGCGATCTACGAAATCAGCTCAGCGAATGATGAGGCGGAACATCTGATTAGACCAAAAAATGAAGTCTGCGCTGTGGCATTGCGCAATGCAAAGTGTCATGCTTGCATTGCGTAATGCCACAGCGCAGACTTAATTTTGAGGTCTAAACAGATGTTTCACCTCATCATTTGCTGAACTGATTTCGTAGATTGCAGAGATTGGGTGCTTTGCGCAGGCAGTTTTTTTTATGGCAGAGCGATGAATAACGTCCTGGTGTGAAAGAAGTGATACAGGGCTATTCGTACTTTTGGTTGGCGTAGCATGAATGATTAGTGAATATCTCAACTTCTAAAGGTGATTTGGTGACAAATTATTGCTATTGTTATGGGCAGAAGAACAAGCTTCAAACAGGATTGAGCTTAAGGATTGTTTAAGGATTCGTGGTGATGACGATTGAACGCCCCGTAATTGTCTTTCCCGTCAGAGTTCGTCTGGTCTTTTTACAACACAGCCTTCGTCCTCGTAAAACCTTGATGTCATTGGCAAATCACCCTTACGCCAGATGGCCTTCATCGTTTAAAGTGCCATGATTAGTTTAGTGGTAGCAACCCAGCTACTGGAGCAATCTATTTTTGATGAGGAAGAAATGCCATAGACGTGCCTTCAGCTGACGTACGAAAGCCGTGAGCGGGGTCTTCAAAGCGAGTCCTTGTTTCTTAGAGGTCTGCTCTGAAACCAATATTGTTTATTTTATATACTATAAGTAACCCTTCTACTATCCTGACCTCTGCTGAACTAGTTGCGCATGCAGGTGATATAAATAAATATTGCCTCGCCTCTGTTCTTTGAAGAACTCCAGTTAATACGTCAAAACGATCCTTATATCAAGAGAAGAAAAAGACAACATTACAATATTATTTAACTTTAATTATTTATTTTGAGTGCCGCACAAACAGCTCTAGGATTTTTTAGTGGTGCACTGAAAAATAGCATGTCCAATCCACAAAATAAAGGTCTACATATCAGGATAAAAGAAAACATCAATGCACTTTCGAAATGCTCCTACGGGTCGAAAAATGTCAATGTCAAGGTTACCTGAGCTATATTCAAATTTGTTGAAAACCAGTTGCAAACGAGTCATGGGATCAGTTTTGTACAAAGGATCGGATACAAAAGATTTATATCCGACATCTATGTAAAAAGCATTTCGAAATTAAAACCAGCTATGGGAAACATGTTACGGAATATAAATGTCACCACCTCTAAACTGTGCAGTATGCTTGATTAAGACCACCCTCTTCCATTTGCAAATTGAAGTGCGATGTGCAATCACCCTAGTCAGCAATGTGCCGCGAGTTATTTATATTTTTTACCGTTTTAGTATCAATATTTGTAAAAAGGTAGTCTGCTAATTTACATCATCTCAAGATCTTGTGCTAATCGTCGAAATCTGTTAAAAAAAAAGAAAAAAAGAAACAAACTTTGTTTTGCGTTTTGCGTAAATTCTTGTGATTTTATAGTTTTAGAAATGTAGCCTTTTCATTTATTTTTTATTTTATAGCAGCTTGAAAGTTTAGGAAATATGTTAATGTTTACACATTTATATGTTTGCTGTAGCCAAGTGGGAGTGAGTTAAAACTGCTGCCAGGAATTTTATCTCCACCATACATGCTCCCGGAAAAACGATAATGAAAAATAAATCAATAAAATAAATTGATAGTTTAAGGTTTAGTTTGATAGTATAAATTAACACTTTATGAGATAGCGCAACTCCACCCTCTACACTCTAAGAAATACCTGCGCGTCTGCTCCCCTCAAAACACTCGAAAGCCAATCTCTGCGATCTACGAAATCGGCTCAGCGAATGATGAGGCGGAACATCCGTTTAGACATAAAAATTAAGTCCGCGCTCTGGCATTACGCAATGCAAGCATGACGCTTTGCATTGCGTAATGCCACAGCGCAGACTTCATTTTTAGGTCCGAACGGATGTTCCTCCTCATCATTCGCTAAGCTGATTTCTACATCGCAGAGATTGGCTCTTTGAGTGTTTTGCGGGTAAGTAGACGCGCAGGCATTTCTTAGAGTGTAGGCGACTAGTGCGCAGTTAAGATAATAAACTCTGCCTGGTTCGGGCGATCTGCGTTTGTTTTCCTTCGTCATGGTCATGGAATATGGCATTTTAGCTGCTGATTTGCATTCACACTGTTTACATCGGGAGCGTGCTCACTGTAAAAAAGCCCGTGCGCCTACTTTCCCACACAACACACGGAGAGCTAATCACCGCAACTTGCGGAGACAGCTCAGCGAATGACGATGCCGAAACATATGTTTAGACCAAAAAATGCAGTCTGAGTTGTGACATTAAGCAATGCAAAACGTCACGCTTTCATTGCTTAATGTCACAGCTCAGACTGCGTTTTTTGGTCTAAACATATGTTTCGGCATCGTCATTCGCTGAGCTGACTCCGCAAGTTGCGGTGATTGACTCCCGAGTGTTGTGCGGGAAAGTAGGCACACGGGCATTTTTTAGAGTGTGCTGTATGCTGCAAACCTGCATGGTCCTGAGGTACAATCCTTCGACTGTATACCGGGGTTAGTTACTAAGGGCATAGTTGATGCTCAAACTTTTCTGCTCAGCATCAATGATGTAGTCAACTCTGAAAGGACAAAAAGTAAATACGCAATTCTAGTCGAGCGGAGGGCAGTCAACCGCAACTGAATATATTCCGAGTCACTTTCCGCGTCACTAAATAAAACATCCCCTAGCCCGGCTCTGTTTTTTTCCTTCATCCGGCGTCCCCGCCGTGAGCCTCCCCGTTTCATTCAATAAATTTGCATGAAAATTTGGGTTTTTGATTGCACCCGCCAGAAGGATGTTTGATTCAAGTCCGCCTTTGTTTTTCTAAGCAGTCGACCTCTGAATGAAGAGTACACAGCGTTTGCGATAAAATGCGCCCACAAAAAAGCCACATAAAAAAACAAAAAAACTTTGCAGAGTATTTTTGTATATATTTGTTTGATATTGTTTATTTTCCCCCAGCAATTCTGACTAAAGTAGTATTAAGACTGAATATCTCCTCTCTCTCTAGAGAGGATGTCACGTCCTAGCGGAGGGGAGAGAAAGATATAGTTGGAAAGTAGAAGATAGAGTGTGATTTGTTGTGAAATCGTGAGCGGTGTGAAAATGCATTACAGTAAAAATTAAACTTTGTTTCAGATCGGAACAGAAAACGTGCATCATAGTATTATATGTCAGCTGACCCATGTTTAAACTGTATCAAAATACAAACAAACAGCGGACAGCTTGCTTTGAAGTCGAAACTAAGAGACGCCCAACCATAACCTCCCCTCATTTGAATAGGGCTTACTGATACATATGTTATTTATTTTTAATTTTACGCGCAGAGACACGTTCTTTGCATGAACTGGCTTTCCATTAAAGCGGCAGCAGACCAGGGGGTCCGAGGTCGTCCAACGTGAATGTTAACTTTAAAGCAAAAATAACGAATTCTGCTAGGACCTAATAATTTCCATTGGAAATATTTTGATGATAGTGTCCACAGGAGGGAATTGTTCAGTTCGGTCACGGCCAGATGTCAAACTAAAAAGGCACCGAGCCGGGAAATACGAAGTCGTTTGGAGTATATTTTATTAAAGAAAATGGTTTACAAAAACGTACATGTAATCAAAAGGGCGCCAATCATAGACAACGTAACTTATAATTTATATTTAGGGAGCTATGGTTTTTTCTTTAAGAAAATGGCTAGACGAAACTTTTGACTTTCCTCCAAAACCTCCTTCAAAGAACAAATAGCAAAAGAATCGAAATGAATGAAGGAATGAATGAATGAAATGTTTTCATATTTCACTTCTTCATTATTCCTGCAGCCATTCTATAACACTCACACTAGTGACTAGTGTGATTGTTGTAGAATCTCTGCAGGGACAATGTGTGTTTATTGTATTCCACACGGGCAGCTCGAATGACATTTACAACGAATGACATTTGAGCGGACGGCCAATCAGCGCGCGACACTCCGGGCGTGGCGCATTCCAAGCGCGACAGATTGCGAGCTGATTCGCCGATCACACAAATGTCATTCGTTGTGAATGGCATTCGAGTTGCCCATGTGGCACGGGTATAACTTCCTATTGTCTAAACAAACATAGAACGCAACATGGCCTGGATTTTGGCTAGTTGGTTTAGCATAGCTTAAATAAAAAAACACTAAAAAAATTCTGACGACTAGAAGATTGAGCACACAAGCACTGCGCTATGTTTGTTCTTTCGTCTAGTCGTCCGCTTTTCCCCTGTTTTGCACTCATACCATACTACCCAGTTCAGGGCGAGGCTTCTACCGTGGCTATTGGTGGCGTGTGTGAACTACAGAGGGCACTTCTCTAGCTATCAGCATCATCGTTTGTGACGTCACGAGTAGGACATACTGGGACAGAACGCGCAGATCTTGGATCCCTCGGCTCGTCGGCTCGCTTCATGCGCTGTTTGGGTTTGTGTTTATTTGGTGACGTGTTTGTGTTTATTTGGGTTTGTGTTTATTTGGCGAGCGCGTTGTGTTTATTTGGTGAAGTGATATTTGTAGTAGGACATTTTACCAAAGCTTGAAACCGTGGCACGCGTAGTCGTGTCAACAAACACGTTTTGCGCTGAGGTGTCAAAGCGTTCGGATGGTGGTGTGCTGTTCTCTACCCCGGTAGAAAAAGCTGGACGATGTAAATAGAATATCCAGCGCTTCATCCCGCTATAACATCTACCACAGCGAACAGGGTGTTTTTTTATTATGATTCGGACAAAATAAAACGTAGAAAGGAATGTCTCATCAAATTGAAAATAGGAAAGCGAATTTCGAAAACCTCTCGCGTGTGTAGTAAACACTTCAGTGAAAGTTCTCTCGCGTGGAAGTAAACACTTCAGTGTGTAATGATGGTTTACAAGTCTTTTGTACCCCACACCTGCAAGGGCCTATCAAAAGGCCTGCAGTATGTAATAATAATAAATAAGTGACTCTGTGTATCCTGTTGGTTCCAATGTGCTCTGTGAGTGCTGGTCTCTTATTAGTTCCGAGTTGATTCTTCTTAGAATTTTGTAAACCAGTAAACAAACGTATCCTCCAATTAACTCGCAGGAAGAAACGGTGACTGGCTTCCTGAGTTGTTTTAACTAAATACCTGCTTATTCACCCGATCAACGCGAAACGAGAGAGACCCCTTCGCGATCGAAGTCTTAAATCTAGTGAGTCGGTAAATTACTACCGTTTTTATGTTTAATTTTTGCGGACCCAAATGCACGTAACGCGTGATGCGCTTCTCAGCCGAGTGATTTTAAATTTGTAAACAATTTATCTATTCTATCCTATATTTGTAAACAAATATAGGATAGAATAAATTAATCAATCGCCTGAATTTGCCGGGCCATGGCCGAAAATTGAAGAGTTTATGAAAATGTCTGCTTTTCTATCAAGCAGAAGTCGTGATGAAACAAACTTCTTTGCGACGTATTCGATTCGATTCGGGAGGAGCTAAGCGTCAGTTTTTGACGAGCATTTGCTCCGCAGCAACTGTCGAATCATACTTGGATAGAAGCGTCGGTATCGGCAAGCTCAATGTAGCTAAAAGAAGTGCGCGGCGCTTTGCAACACATCTGTGCGCGCGTGCACATCTAAGAAGACAGCACGTCATTTACTCTGGTTAATTTAAAACCTTTTTCTACAGTAGCTTCCATAGATACGGAAAAAAAGAATCAGAGAGGCTGTGAATAGCCCTGACTCACACCGCGCAAGTTGTAATATGAAGCTCCGGGCATGTTTTTGAACATTTAAAAGTTTTTCTAATATAAAAATGAACTTCGATGCGCTGTTATTCGTAAGAAAGATCACTCACAAAAACATTATGCGCATTTCTTTAATAAATAAACAATTTTTAAACGGCAAAGATGGAACTAACATAGCCACTCCGTGCTTTTACATAGCCCGTCGTCTGGTCGCATCCTACCATCTGCGTTACAGGAGGGCGTCCGCGAGCTGGCGCCACCAAAACCTCTCGTCGCCAATACGCGGGACCAAGTACCTCTCGGAGCTGCAGGCTCGTGCCCGTGCATTCGACAGAATTTCACCCGAGCTACTCCCCTCCCCCTTTCTCCTTTTTTTCTTTCTTCTTCTTCATAATTCAGTTGTGTCGCCACAGCTGTTTTCATTCGCTTTCCAATGAAGAGGGGCTACGCTATGGGTACACTCCTTATTATATAGTTTGTTTCAATGAACTCTGACACCGTCGAGTCCTTCTGGGAAGCATAACTGTACCAGAAGCTCTGGGAGGATGCCTTGAACAAATGAACATAGCCTACAGCAAACTCCAAATTTAGTTCAGTGTCCGTTTAAAGTCCCTCAACAACTCTTGACGTGACTTGACTCTTTTGAACTGACTGAATGGTAGTAACCGTTGTCGTACTACTCCATGGTCGGCATACTATCACTTATACATGTATTCAATTATTGAAGAGGGCAAACAATTGGGCGTAAGGGCAGTACTGTTTTCACCCAACGCATCGAGTTCAAATTATATAATTAGTCTGCAGCAAGATTAACTGCTGTTCTCGGCAGTTTGGCTTGGCATGACTTTTCATAAAATACGTTTACTTGAAGACATTGAAGCTTACAAAAAGAGCTCGTTGCATAGTGGTGGCGCCGTCCAGTAGTACCAAACAAAACGAAGCCTTTTTTTTTTCGATTTTAGTTTTGCAGAGTAACGGGCGTACAGCTTTATGCAGATTTTGCAAAGGAAAACTAAACAATATCGCTTAAAAAAGAAAAGCTGTAATCTTGTCAGAATAGAGGTTCTCAGTTATTGCAGGCAGTTTATGCAGCTGTTCACATGCCCAAATTTAGATGCAAATGACCAAATATGTTCCCCCCTCACCCACTAGAGCAGCTATTTGAGACGAGTGTCCATTAGTGTTCTAGTCTTTCAATCCTCCTTTAAACACCTTGTACTAATTGCTTTTGCAATTTGGTGCCGCTCATGACTTGCCTCTCTTAAGCGAAGGGCTCATTCCCGTTTCTAAAACGTGAACCATCCACGTGTTCCTGAATGTCAAGCTCTTTGCAGTTTTAACATCCTTGGCAGTGACCTTTAGCTTAGATAAGATATAGAGTGATTGTATGCCCGATGGATGTACTTTGGTACTGCCATACTGCGTGCATATATGAATATAATTCCATTTGCACTTTCAAATTTGGAAAATTTTAAGAACACGTTCTCTCGTTTTGTTATTCCGTTTAAGCTCATTGACTTGTTTTTTTTTTTTTTGTGCGCCTACCGTACATTAAGAATAGGATAAACGGGACTAATGTTTAGATGTGTAGAAACTGAAGTCCACTTTAGCAAAAGTAGCGAGTAATTGAACAAAAAGTAGCCGGAGATAAAATTACAGCCGTTTACCAATTGATTGGAGCGCAGCTGCTTGCTAATTCAAGGGCTGTAACGAAACATCTTGGGTGAATACTTTCGTAAAGCAGTTAACGCGGCTGCACATGGGCGTGCCAGCTTCTAAGGCTTTAGAATTTTGTGATTTCCGAGTGGAGAATGTAACTCTAATCAATACACCCTACTTGACTCGTAAATAAATAAACTACATTTTGTCACATAACTGTTCTGTTGTATCAAAAAGTTAACCATACGAAAGGCGCCTGTAGACCACTCCAATGCTTATAACCCTGGAAAAATGTGTCTACCTAACCACTAGGATGCGGACGCACGTGCGACGTACGCCATTTCGCGAAGGGAAGTTGTTACGGATGCTTTGTTCGCAATCCAGAACGCAGGAGGCAGAGTTGGCAACTCGCAAAATGCGATTATTGGAATTTCGTCACGCAAGATTACGTATGAAAATTGACGATCTTCGTTCTAGCATACATTTACATTTAAAACAGGGGTCTCCAAACGTTTTCGCTGAGGGTCCGGATTAGCGATATGTCGCTGTCTCGAGGGCCAGGAAAAAAAAAGTAAATATAAATATATATAAAAAAAACGACATAAGCATTTAAACACAAAAATTAATGTTAGAGTAAGTATGAAACAACAATAACAACAACAAATAACATAGGTTGGATTAAGACATATACTTCAATTTGAAATGTAATATCTACCTGATTATGACGGTCCCGAACGAAAGAAACGCGAACGTCGGAGCGACAGCCTCTCGCGCTTGTCGCGCCACTGAACGGTCGTCAGTGGAAGCTCTCGCGGAGCTTGTGGTACGCTTTGAGAGTGGTGGCGGTGACAAGTGGCCTGCCCGTTGAGTAAATAGAATTTGCGTCGACGTTTTCAGTTTACCCCGACGTGTGGCGCTAATGGCCGAGCCTTCGTCATGTTGGCAATGCAGCAGAGGCATTTCGAATGCCCCGTGATGACACACAAATATTATTTCATCAGTCACACACTCATTTGCAAGTCGTGACATTACTGTAATATCGACATGAGGCCGGCTTATTTTATGTGCCATCACTGGGCATCCGAAACGGGCATGCTGCATTGTGAGCTTCGTGATTAGCGCCGGATGTGGGGAAAGACGAGCAATTAGACGTGAATTTAATTTATCGAAAGGGTCGTCCACTTAGCACCGTCACTATTCTCGAAGCGCATTACAGGCTGCGCGAGAGCTTCACCTGACAACCGTTGAGTGACGCAAAGGGGGCGAGAGGCTGTCGCTGACTGTACAGTCGCATTCAAACTTAACTGGAACGCTCGAACGGGTGTTTTTTGTTTGTTTTTCCCTCGAGGGGCGTTAGCATGGCGGCAGCCGATGGTATCGAATTGGTCACGTGGTGGCGGGCCCATTTCAGCGCGGGGACGTGGGTGGGGGGGGGGGGGGGGCACAGTAGACTTCGAGCTCGGGCAGGTGTTGCATCAGATAACGTTAAACAAGCTGTATCAACTATAAGCAATAATCAGAACGGTTTTTTTTTGTCGAGGAAACGATTTACGTGATGAAAGGCTCAGAATAAAAATACAAAAATTAATAAATAAATAAATAAAGAGAAGCGGCGCATGATATTTCTGTTAATTATTTGATATGAGGACCTACCGCGCTCCGCCCACGTTCTGAGGTGGGCCCGCTGCCACGTGACCAATACGCCTCGCAAGTGGGCTCATTTTCGTCTTCTGCGCATGAGAAAGGAAGTAGCGGTGACGTCAGAACGCCGAGCCCTGATTGGCTGATCGCGGTCCCCTATCTGAGCGTCGTCTGCTCCTTTGCAACAACGTCTGCTCGCGACGTGGTCTGCGTCTGTCTTACCTTTCCTGCGACTTTCGGAAGTGCAGGTCTTTACGAGCGAGCTCGACTTCGCCTTTCAGAGAAGGCAGACGAAATAACTCGAGCGGTTCGTTGTTTTTGTCGAACAACTAGCAGACGCGCATCAAGGAGGGAAGTCAGAGTACTCACTGGCGAGGTGTCCCGAGACGCCGAGGTTTGTTTGCTAAGAACCGAGAGTGAGCGAGTTAGTGTCCGCAAGTTCCCTCCCAAATACCTTTTCCCCCTTTCTTGTGCGGCAAGACTCCTCATTCTTTAACGGCGTCGGCGGGTTGGCGCAGTTAACCTCGTCTGCTTTACGTCTGCTAGTCAAAGCGATGGCTCCTTTACCTTTCCTGCGTCTGTCGGATATTCACCGCTTTTTCACCGGCGAGAGTCACCGTTGCCTCGGAAAACAAGGAGATGACAAGAGGAAGAGATTGACCTCTTAATCTAAAATTGAGGTCAGTGATCACAGTATAATACGGGAAGGGTTCACAAGGATCGCGCGGGCACATTCCATTCAGCACGCCAGCCGGTCGTGGGCAGACGGTCACCGAGTCGGAGTGGCTGCTAGGCCTATCTGCCGAGTTCGCTTGGTCGGTGTCGGTGGAATCGTGGCCGTTGGAGCTTTTCCCGGGTGTTTGCGGATCCAGCGTTCTTGTTCGTCGTGGTCTGGTTCAAGTACTTTTTACTTTTTTCTTGCTGCTTGAAGTCGGGACGCGAGAGAAGCGCACGTAGAAAAATAAACGTCCGTTGGTCGTCGCGACCGCGACGCTGTCGGCCATGCTGATTTGATCGTAACAAGTGCGTAGCTTCGGAGCTGTCGTAGGATTTTGTCGTAACCTGCGCAAAACTTACGAAAATTTCGGTTCGTGAATACGAATTTGTTTTTAAGTTTTGTCTTACGCATATTTTTGGCGTAAGATAGTTTCGTGAATCTGGCCTCTCCACTTGCAAAGGTCGCAGGAAAGGTAAGACAGACGCAGACGACGTTGCGAGCAGACGACGTTGCAAAGGAGCAGACGACGCTCAGATAGGGGACCGCGATCAGCCAATCAGGGCTCGGCGTTCTGACGTCACCGCTACCCCCTGCGCGAGAAGCAGACGAACTTGCCCTCCGCATTGATACCCCCGGCTGCCATCAGGCTAGCGCCCCGCGGAAAAAAAACAACAAAAAAAACGCGCGGTTGAGCGTTTCAGTTAAGTTGGATTGCGACTGTACATGATAATGCAATGATATTTGAGAAAGTTTGAACAGAAACTAGGTGTGTTCGATTCAGCCAGAAGGTTCTGAACTAGTCCTGACCGAGTTCAGAGGAGTGCCGGATTCGTGCAGCGGCGGCGCAGAACTGGAACGGAAGCGGAAGCGCAGGGTGTCGTCTGCATCTGTTGACTGTTGTTTCTCCACGCTACGCCGTATGCTACATTAGGGAGTTTTCGTAGATCGTTTTCGCCGTCCCGCAACGCCCTCCGCAACCCGCTACGATACCCGGAACTCTACAGCCAGGGCCATCGGCGCGCAGGCGCAGTAGCGGCTTCTTCGTTGCGGAGGGCTTAGCGGAGGGGGAAACGCGGTCTACGAAAACTCCTATTAAATTCTTCGCAATTTAATAAGCTCGATCGCCTTTTTTTTAAATTTTAAAGTATATAAACGATTATATCGAGTGTACTAAAAAAGTTTTCAGCACGAAATGCTGCAATTTTAACGGTTACCATCCGCTTCCTATCGTTTCCATAAGCGTTCGTGTCCTTCGACTGCTTGCGCCACGATATAATTTACGTTCATCTAGCAATAGTAGATTAATTCCAAGTCTCTCGAGTTTCGCATTTCGACGATAGGTTCCGGCATCGGGATGACTTCGCGTCGGGAGTTACTGGCGCCGCGTGTGGTAACGATCACTTTGAAAACGAAGGCCTGACGGTATCGTCGCTTTAGCTAAAAACAGTTATCGACCGTCATTTTGACGTCAAGTTTATTCTAATTCTCAAAAAGAAAAAATATTCACGTGGAACTACAAGCCAATTGCGGATTCTCGTCGTTTTCTCCCGGGCACGTTACTGGGCGGCCACAGATACCAACGGACAAAGCATGCAGTATTATGTTGAGCTACGGGGCTATGCGAATGCAATGTACTAAATCGCAGACTTCTGCAATGAGTCGAAGTAGTCAGTCTGCATCCAAGAGTTACTGAAGCCGGGGGCTATCAAGAGTGTAATACTTTTGCTTGTTCTTTTAAGAAGAATATCAAAACTGTGAATACGCACGTAGCATCAAAAATAAAGAATGTACGTGAGCCAATATTTAGACACTCACCATAGGTAGCCAGACCTGCGGGAGCAGGTGCATAAGATGCTTTCAAAATATCATATTCGAGATAATTCCTACCCTCCGTTAGGATATCGCATCCGCGTCCACGCAGGGGTGCATTATTTTCATCAAAGAGAGGGCATGCAACCTCCGTCTCGGCGCTATTGTTAAACATGGCAGGTATTTGAGCAAGAGCTCCGAGAATTGGCACCGCGAGAGTCGTCAGCTCCCGTCGTCTGCTCTCCAAGCTTGCTTTCGGCTCTGCTCTCGTCTGCTTCTGCACGGACGTTGAACTGATTTCGGAGCTGATAAACGGTTTTGAGGAACTGGTTCTGGACTCGTTCAGAACTGGGATGAATCGAACGCGCCAGTGCAGCGGCCGTGCTACTTCCGGTTGAATCGAATGCGCCATTTTCTGCAATGATGAACTTGTCCAGCCAGTTCAGGCGAATTGAACAGGCCGATACACCTTTTCCACAAGGGCGCAGCCATCTTGAATGTTGTCGTTTCTGGTATGCTTTTAAACATCGTTTTGGTCTTTCCACGCCGCTGGGAGGTGTTCACGAAAAATGCGTGATTGTCACACACTCTTGTTTTGCCTCACCTATATTTTCTCGCATATTCTAGGTTGAAATGTTTTATTATTGTTTCATCCCGCATGCCAGATATGGAACCCACGTGACTCAGAACGAAAGGAAACGAAAAACATCTATAAACGGTTAAAGGCAGGGGACTAAGAATGGGAATACTGGTGATGACAATGTTTAATAGATAATATGGCGAGAGGACCTTCAATACAATGCAGTTTCTCTCGCCCTTTTTTGTTTGCGCATTTGAAGTGCGTCGCGGCGCCGTTTCTTACGCGCACTTCTTTCGCATCGCCAGCAGCGGGTCTGCTGGAAGAGGGAAGAGGGCCTGGTGTCATTGGAAAGACGTCGGCCACGCGCGGGCCGGTCGGAAGGCTTCCGCGGGCCGAATCTGGCCCGCGGGCCGGGGTTTAGAGACCCTTGATTTAGAATAGTGACTATGGTTTCGTTTAATAACGTGTCGACGATGCTCGGATATTTGTTCTGACGTGCCCACAAAAGTAGCCATAGTACTGGAAGAGGAACAATTTCGTAAATTATTTGTTCGTCTTGAAAGTACCAAAACCCCGCGAAAGCAAACGTGGCCACCGCGGAGTCGTTGTAGCTTCCAAACCAACAGAAATAAACGTGGCATCGAGGCCAAGCTGGGCACTGGCTAAGCCAGCTAAATCGATGTTTGGGTTTATCTTTTCTTGGGCCGATGGCCGACTGGCAAAAAGAATGCCACGGCGGACCGTGGCGATGGACGGCGCCTTCTCCGCGAGTTCTCGGCCCTCGATGATGGATGAGTTCGCTTCCTCGGTCCACCTGAACGGGCACTTGTGCTCCGAGGAAAGACGAGCTCTGTGCTCCAAGAGGATGCTTTTGGGGCACGCTCCTTTTTTCATAGCTGCATTTCCCTTGCACTGTGTGGCAATCCAGCTTCTTGCGTAACGTTGCCCTCACGACGCCTCACGGCAATGGAACATCGACTATTTTGTTCCAAGCGGATGGAGGCGACGCGCGATAATGTGTGCGTTGTACTGGAGTTCGGAAGTGTGTCCCTATGTGTCTTCATTGCTATAAGAGGCAAGTTTTACTAGATATGTTCGACCCTGTTATTGAAGTAATCGAAACGAAAGCAATTTTCTTTAATCTCGAAGAGAAAACTTGAGGGATTACGTACTACATAACTGGTTCAAGCTGGCAAACGGAACATCCAAAGAAGTAGAGCATTCATTCATTTGCGGCGTTCGCGTAAAAATCCAATTAATAGTTCTGCCCAATCTCACAAGAACGAACCGGTGCGGTGTGATTGATATCAGGGAAATTATATCTGAACTTGCGCCACTATATTGCTGCCGGACTGCAGTATATTGTTTTCCTCACTTCAGTCCACTTCGGTGTTATACTTTTTTGACGATGCGAGGCAGAGTACGATTGGCGAGAACAACACTATAGATTACGGTCGTCGGCAGCATTTCTCTTTCATGAGTCGAGCGCATCTTTAGTTCGTCAGCGTTCGCAATCTGCCCGAAGCCCATCTCATGGCTATCGGCCAACCAAACGCGGCGCCTGTTCGAGTCCTTCGCCAAGACGCCGTCCCGGCCATCTGGTAATCTTAATTGCATCCCCAGACGTCGGTGGGCAGCGATCGGAAAATAAAAGCTCGCAGAGTAAACAGTGTGATTACGCGGGGAGGCTCACTGCTGCAAATTGAACGTTTTCACTCTCCCTTTGCCTCCTTGAACCAAGTTGCCCGTTCGACTCTGATAAGGGCTCTCCCACACTACGGTCCCGGAAAAAAAGAAAAAAAAAAGAGAAATGATGCGGAGCCAAATTTTCTGATTCGCGCGAGCAACTACAGCAACACGCCTAAATCTGAGCCGATTTTCCTAGCCGTGGGTTGAGCATCGGACTAATTCTCGTGCTCGACTCGTTCCACTTCCCCCCCCCCCCTTCCTTGTTGCAAAATTGTGTCCGTCTTGGTGCTCGTTTAAAGCGTTAATGGAAGACTCTTGGACGGCAGTTAGGCGCATAGAGCGGCTTCATGCAAATGCAAATGGAGAAGAAACGTGTTTCTTTTTCTTTCCCCGCTTCTTAATGTCACCTTTGTTTCATCCAATCACAGCTCCCACTTCTCTCGCGCTGGTTACCGGTCGAGCGTGTGTTGTGGGGTTCGTCAAATACTTGCTGGGATCTAAGCGCATCGCGAGCGCGCCTCAGTATACGCTTCTTTATGGTGTAACCGGAAGCTACGCTCAATTTATGGGAAGATTCGTTAGCGGAGGGAAGACTGGCGGGAGAGGAAGGAACATTTCGAGTTGGGCATCCCGACGTGTCCAAGAATGGTTTGCCTTCGAGGGACACGGGGGCTATTTTGGCCATTATGCAAAGGGGCGGCACTCTCTCGGAGCACCTCGAGTCTAACGAAAGCAGCAGTAAAGGATTATTTACTAGACGGCTTCGGGGACTTGGAAGCGCAATTTCGAGGAGACTTTGTAGCGGTGCTTCCCGATTATGTGCTAGGGGGTAACGCGTTCCCCGAGGGAAATCTTGAGGAACGCGCGAATGAAAGAAGGACCCAAATGGGACGAGGACTGTTGGAAGACAGACGCCGCGGTAAAGTCGATTTGGCGTAATACATCCAACGGAAAAACCGCGTGTACACCCCCGGCGCGGGTGAATTATGAACACCTGCCGAATACGTGAGTCCTGAGTGTGTAACTGACGTGCACATTTATACTATAAAAATATTCCAGGGGGTCGCAAAGGACACATGAGCCTGGTCCGCTCCCCCACATTGAACTTCACGTGAAACGACAAGTAAAAACCACTCGTAGTCCTCGGAGGAATAGACGCGAGCTTCCTTGGCGTGTTCTGTTTCTGACAGTCTGAAGAAAACCTAACACATATGTGTTCTTGTGCCCATGGCACGTATGTCCGCAAAGCTTTCCAGGATTCTCTTGTAACGTCTCGTTAAGTGACGGCACAGGGGGCGCCCCCAACTTGCTGTGTTCTTCCCTCTCGCTTTGTCGCCGGTCGATACAAGTTGCTGTCAGTTGTGTTTTCTGGTTATTGTCCTGCGACTATGGAAACGTTCCATTGCTATTTGAAAAGGCCAAAAGAAATCAATCAATCAATTAGAGCTTTATTGTGTTTCCCAAACAGCTTTAGGGGCCTTTTTTAGGGTTTACACTTGAGTGTACTTCCGCAAGTTAGTGGCTGCCGAAATGTTTGTCATGGTACTTCAGAAAGCGAAGCATACACGTAAAGATCACGTTGCCGTTGTCTTTCACTACTCGAACTCAGTTGCCATAGCTGAGGTGATGGAGACGTCAGGATGGGCACCGTGTGCTGGGAATCGCTGCCCGGCGGCGATGCCCAGAATGCTGTGTCAGTTTTGCTTTGTTTTGTATGGAAGTGCAAAGGTGCGTACTTTTGTTTCATCAATCTCAACAATGAAGGCCAGGGACCCAGTTACGTCATATATCGGTAGGCGCTGGTACTCCCTCAAAAAGTTCAATGGGGAAATTTGTTTGCTTGAAATAAAATGAAAACTAGCCCTTTGCTATGAAAGCGACCTCAGATATAAACTCGTTATAGTTTCTGGAAACCCCAATAATGCAAAAATAAGGCTGAAAAAAGAGCAGAAGGTGATTCTAAATGCGTTTGAAATTTGGCATTTTTTCTATCGGAAAAGACGTAAACGAGACGTTGTTTTCGATCTAATTTTACGCTCAGGTAATTCCTGGAAAAAGTAAAACTTGATTGAGAAAGCCGGGACAGTGCACCAACTTTTTAATTATGTTAATAAGCGGTGGTAGCCGGTGGAAAACTTCCTGGGCACATTTTTCTCAACACACCTACGTGAGCGGTCCTCAATAGCGGCACGCAGGGTCGTGAGTCGTAACCCTAGATTTGCCGAGCAATGCGGCGAAGCCCCTGCGGCTCATATGCAGTCTAAGAAATGCCTGCGCATCTACTTAACCGCAAAACACCCAAAGAGCCAATCTCTGCGATCTAGAAAATCAGCTCAGCGAATGATGAGGCGGAACATCCGTTTAACCCTAAAAATGAAGTCTGCGCTGTGGCATCACGCAATGCAAAGCGTCATGTTTACATTGCGTAATGCCGCAGCGCAGACTTAATTTTGAAGTCTAAACAGATGTTCTACCTGATAATTTGCTGAGCTGATTTCGTAGATCGCAGAGATTGGCTCTCGAGTGTATTGCGGGTAAGTAGACGCGCTGGCATTTCTTAGATTGTGCGTCTCGTTTTTGTTTTCCATGCAATAATAATATTAATAATAATAATAAAAAAAGCCCCTGCTGTTAAGTAGTTAGCGCGTCGGTTTTCAACGCCGCTGTCCTGGGTTCGAATCCCGTTACCGTGGTATTTATCTTTTTGTTTACAGCGATAGCTGTTTTACAACGATGTTACAGCGATAGCTGTTAGTCGGACACTTCGCGGTTTCGCGTCGTCGAGCGTGCTTCATGTCGACGCGGGTCATTTTCGGCACTCCATCAAAACATTCAACGGGCCGCTGATAACAATCTAACAAGCAAGCACGATAACATGCATGGTCATGAATGGTAGCAAGATAACATGCATGGTCAGTAAAACAGTCCCCGCCGGGCAATCTGGCAGTGCACTGGGATATTTGCCCATCTGGCCCAGAGTTAGCACAAACGGCATTTCTCGGGAGATACGCAGTTAAAACTGCCTTAGAATTTTACGATGCATTCTGTATCAGAAAGGAAGGGAAAGCAAGCGCGTTAGTGCCCCGTCAATGTACCTGACAGATATACAGAGTTTTTTTTTTATGCGTTAGCATTAGTGTTAACATGACAGGAAAAAGCTGACAGCGTTCGTCTGCGGACGAAACAGTGGAAAGGGAAGCGTGCCGCGTAGAGAGGAGGAGAGTAGAGAGAGACAAAGGTGAGAGGAGGCGACGTCACGGGGCGGAAGCCAATGCGCGCGCGGATGCTGGGGCGAGTCGCACTTGCAGCAGCGTCAGGCAGAGGGTGCCGCCGCTAAGCGTGCAAGGCGGGCGAACGAGACAGAGGTGCGGAAGCAGCGCCTAGCTCGGCTGGCCAAAATGCGGTGCAAGCAGCGGCAAGCCGACGCGGGTCTGCGTGCGGCAGAAGCCGGGTAGAATAAAAAAAAAAAAAAAACATAAACTTAAATTTCAAAATTTTTTGAAAAATTTAATTTCAGTTTTGAGTTTTTCGGTTTCATAAACTAATTATACACCCTAACAATAAATTTGATAACCATATGCCAAATAGTTACGTTGATATAAAATATTTCGAACACATTGTGAGGCAGTAGCAAAGTAAAGGAGTTCAATGTTTGAATGCATTTTTCTCAGTTCCACTTTTTGCTGCAATTTTTATACGAAGGAATCTTTCGTTCGAAGGTAGAGTATTCTGATACGACGATCAAGATGTTTCTGAACTGAAATTTACTGGGGTATTGGGCTATCTCCTTTATTTTGTTTGAATTTTAAGTCTTAATTGAGAAAAAACTATGTTTTCAAAGATTGACATAGGACAGAGATGCATCTCATATTTTGAAATAATCACTCTTCCTAAAATATTTGCATTAGAATTATAAAAATTAGGTAGCCTGAAGTCCCACAACCCCCCCCCTTTAATATCCAAGCAGTCAAAATGGTGTTTAATAGGTTCATTTGCATATAATAGATTTCTCAACAAAAAGTGACACATCTTCTTATGTAGGCACGTGAAATTGTCCTAGAGAGCTGAAGGTTTGCACAATACACCTACATCTTATGTTAAATATCCCCTGCAAATTTCATTCCAATCACTTGAGCAGTTCAGAAGTCAAATCTCTAGCCAGTGTCCCTCTTTAAACGAAGACCCATTGGTGGATCCTTAGGGAATGCGTTTGCATGACCCTTGGGAAATGCCACACACGTCCCCCTTTAGGAAACGCTAATGCTGACCCCTTCACTTTTCTGTTTTGGCTTTTTCTTTTGGCTTTCTCTTTTTGCTTCCTCTATATTTTGCTGCTTCTTTTTGGCTTCGTTACGGGGTCAATGTTAGCGTTTCCCAAAGCTATAACGTTCAGCCAAGACAGCATCCACTATGAGGAGCTGACGGGGATGCGGGTGGGGCGAAGGATGGGTGCTATAGCAAAGGCTTCTTTAGGAGCCTGCAGAGCTCTCCGGTAGCTGGCTTAAATGTAAATAAGAAGGTGGGGAGGAAGCCTTTCAGAAGGAAAAAGAAGCAGCTGAATATAGGATTTATAAACATGCAGGGAAGTAGAAATAGAACGAAGTGGAAAGGGATTGCGGAACAATTAAATTATGAAGATTTTGCAGCGTATGGATTGGTATGGATCTTAGAGATATGGAGGAACCACCCTATACTTGGTAGGTTATTTCTGGGTGGGATGCAATCGATGGGAAGGGAAACGGGAAGGGGTGGATTGGGAGCGGTAGTAAAAGGACCGGGCTGGGAAAGAATGAGAGAAAACTGCAGAGAACCCATGTGGCGCAAAGGTAATGTCAGAGGTTTAGACACGCTCATAGCATTTGCATATCTGGACACCGGAACTGATTCAAGAGAGGGAAATGCACAGGACTTGACGTGTATTTACAAAAATGTTGGAGAAATTGGAGCTAATCGGAAACTATTCATCTTAGGAGACATGAATGCACACTTAGAAGATTTCGACGGATATACAGATTTTATAGGGAGGATGCTACAACAATTCTGCAATGCTCTTGATCTAGTGCAGGTTAACGCACAAGAAAAATGCGACGAAAAAATAACGTAGGAAAACCATTCGCACTCAACAGTTGATTACTGTCTAATGTCTAGCGAATTGTATAACAAATTAGGACACATGGAAATATATGAGGAAGGCAGGAAAAGCTTAGGAAGTAATCATAAGCGACCTAAATGAAAGTTTGGTACAGCAGAACCAAAGAAACAAATTCTTGAACAAGAAAGTATATCGACTCTAAACGATGCCCAACTACAAGAAGTATCAAAATGAATTGAGACTATAGTATCCAGACAACTGGAGAAAGAATGAACATAAGACGATTTAGTAAAAACTTTTAAAAAGAGAGCTAGAGAAGTTCAAAATCAAACAAAGAGGAAGAAGGAGAAGGACACACGCACCAGCTGGTAACACAGTGAGGTTAAGGCGGCCATAGCAGGGCGCCAAGGGAACACAGATGGGCGAAGAAAAGGGGAACATACCCTCTGAGGTAGCAGTGAAATGGAATACATTTCAGGAAAGAAAAAGTGAGGCATCTGTTCTAATCCAGGTCAATATTGGTAAAGCTGGAGTGTAGGGGATGATGGAGGTAAATCAAAATGATAGAAATACAGCAAAAAAGTTCTTGGAGCACGTTACTGCAAATGGAAGAAAAACAAAAGGGTTCCATTGTTCATTTACCGCACAATAGGGGACAAGTGTAGAGGGCGAGGAGGCAAGGAAATTTATTAGACGAACAATGCAGTCAACATTCCCAGAACTTGAACCGAACGAGATTGGACAAAACACAAACAGCAACACGGCACATGACGAGAACGCCAATGAGAGAACTAAGACGACCACGAGGGAATGGGGCAGAGCAGAAAGTAAAGTACCTGCTGGAACGGCGACAGGCCCAGATGACACAGGAATGAGACTAGTCAAGACACTAGGAACAAAAAGCGAATTAAAGTTAAGACAGGCAACTGATCAAATAATAATGGGGGAGAGGTAGCCAATGATTGGAGGCTAAGCATAATGAGGTTGCTATATAAAGGCAAGAGAAATAAGGATAGCCTAACATCATACCGCCCAATAACAGTAACTTCGGTTCTATACAGACTAGCGATGCAGGTAGTAAAAAGAATGGAAGAATGGGGCCGATACATTTTAGGTGAGCCACAGAACGGGCTCCGAAGAGATAGACGATTAGCTAATAACTTATTCATCATCACTCACTGTATAGAGGTGAAACGGATGGTTAAAAAACCGTTATATATAGCATTTCTAGACATTAAAGGGGCGTACGAGAATGTGAGTCAGGAAAAACTCTGGGTACAGCTGAGAGAATATGATTTAGATGCACATTTGATTAGGCTTTTACAACGGGTGTACACCAACAATAAGATTGTTATGACATAGGAAGGTAGCGATTTGGGTGAGTTGGTATCGTTATTCATGGTGAAAAACAGCTCAAAACCGAAGAGAACGAGAAGGAACGAACACAACAGGACGAAGCTGTAAACGCAACTAGATTTTTATTAGCGAAAAAGATTAAAGGAAACAGCATATGCAAAACAGATAACATACACCGACAACAACCACTTACTCATCTATCAAGCACAACGCTGACATAAGTGCTGAATAACCTAAAAAAAAAAAACTTTTCATGTTTGCTTGCAAAAAGCAAACCTCTTTATCTGACAAAGCCACCGACGGAGCGCTGACACATAGATCCCCCAAATTGGAAATAAAAAATGCTTCTATTATCTCTCTTGTTTTTTCCTTGCGTTTGGCCAGGACAGCAACTTCACCGAAACGCGGCACACACTCGCATCTACTGCAATTCGTTGCCAAATGCCAAATGCCCCCGGCCCCCAGCGAATAGGAATGCTCTCTAAGCCTGTCATTGAGACACCTCCCCGTCTGCCCCATATAAAACTTCTTTCAAGATAAGGGGATTATGTAAACAGCGGACGAAACACATGTCACGAACCGTTTTCGGTGCGCTGTAGTGCAGATGGCTTTTTGGCGGCTATCCTCGTCACCAACCCCAG
Organism: Ixodes ricinus; assembly: GCA_037355805.1. NCBI lineage: Eukaryota > Metazoa > Arthropoda > Arachnida > Ixodida > Ixodidae > Ixodes > Ixodes ricinus. Next base: position 120,200 of record JAZHYW010036325.1, read on the forward strand.
AACACACTTGGCTCAATATTTGAGGCGCCGAGAACACTACTGGCATACCGTACCTCCCTCCTACTTTCTTCAAGTTGTGGGAGATTCGATGTAGGTACGGAACGATGACCATGCGTTTTCGGTAAATTTTTCCTTTAGCCTTCTCCACACCTTTGGCCTCTTCAAAAGGGAACTTGCTATCTCCATCAAAAGGTTCATTGGAAACACCGACGTCATTAGTCTCCCTACCTGCTCCCGGAAACTGTCGTTCATCGTAGGTGCGCACGATTTCTTAAGAGCCGAAGGGAGACACGCTACAGCACTCCCTCTCTTCACAACTTTCGAATGTGAAGACCGGTAGTCCAGAATAGGCTTCTTGGAACGGGGTCTGCTTGATTTCAGTTATTTCCTTTGATGAGCGGTGTAAAGCTAGCAGAGCCTAATCGGGTGGCGTTAGTTCCTCGTTTGCTAAACCAAACAAGACTAAGTCTCTGCGTAAACAATAATACTAATAATAATTACAAACATCTATCGTATTTCCGGTACCACATAGTCCGTGCCGTGTGTATATTGCGCAGGGGTAAGTCTTGGCTAAAAATATGTTTTCCTTAGACAGTCCGCACCTAGCTTACAGTCCAAGCTAGGTGATTAGATTGTCTATCTTTTACATCTATTAAAAATGACAAGTCGTGAGTTCAGCCAGAAACATCATTTTATTAATGACTAATAAAACCATACAAAGTTAATTCTTCTTCATTCATTATTCTTATAATTTTTTAATAATTCGTGTTGTTTTAAAGGAGAGGTCGGCAACCGCGAGGCAATATCATACGGCCCCCAACACGCTACCAAAAATGTACCCCCCCCCCAAAAAAAAAAAATGAAAACCGCTTTAGTGCAAGGGGTATGCTTGGTTGCAAACCCAATATAATTGGACGTATTAATTTTGATATGACGATCAATAAATTTGTCCGAGAGTGTTCACTGATTGGGTGTTCCCGAAATAGGCAATAATCCGAAGAATACATTTGCAGCGAATGACTTTGTTAAGTTTTTCGCTGGCCTCCCTCAATTCATATCTTAACATTTGAAAAATTTCGCAGTGGCCTTGATTGAAGTGTTGGCTACAGCACGTGCATATAATCTGCGAACAAACTATGGCATACGACAGCTATCTATTTATAACATTCGAAAGCTATCTCTCATAGCATTCTATAGCAATCTTTTTATAACACTCTATAGCTGGCTATCTCATCGAGTGAACTTTGTGGAAGTATCCGGTCAATTATCTGCTCCTTTTTTATCTACTTCTGGTGTTCCCCAAGGCAGTATTCTTGGTCCTTTACTGTTTTAATTGTTCGTGAATGATCTCGCTTCTTGTATTAAGCACACACAGTTGTTATTTGCTGATGATATTAAGCTGTTTATTGTGGTTAAAGTGGTTGAAGATTGTCAACTCTCGGAGAGTTTGAAGGCTCAGCGGAATAGCGATGGGCACTAAGATGGCTCCCAGTTATTTCAACTTATTTATGGGAAAGCTAGAGTCCAAATTTCTCTCTAAATTCCCCTCAATGCCAACTTTGTACAAGATATACATACACGATATCTTTCTTATTTGGACACACAACGAGGAGGAACTGCTGGATTTCGTAGAATTACAATTCTGTACACCCGAGCATTGACTTCACTTACGCCTGCTCTCAAACGATTATCAACTTCTTAGATGTAACTGTAGAAATCGAAAATGGTAAACACTTCACAAATCTCTCCTGGAAACCAAACCGACATATCGACAACATTGTCTTCATTACTAGAGCGACCACCCACGCCATTCTAAAAACAGCGTCCCCTAGAGCAAGCCCACCGTTTTAAACGAATTTGCTCTAAAGAGGAAGATTTTGATGCGAGCGCCCAGAACCTAAAGACCATGCTGGAGAAACAAAAATATCCATTACGTGTAAATGACGACGCATTTCAGAAAGCTAAACAATTGAAACTCCAGGACCTAATTGCGAATCGCTCCCCCAAACCCTATCTACAACGCACAAATCTATGTCTAACTTGCACCAAGGACGTTCCTAATGTGAATAGTATCCTAAAACGGCACTTTAATATTCTGGAACACAGTGAACGTCTTAAACGTGCGTTTCCGTCCGCGCCTGGTGTGGTCTACAAACGATCACGTAACCTAAAAGACACACCTGTGAACTCTCGTCTGAATTGATCATCGTCAAATGACGAATGCAGGCCGTGCACGAAGCTTGGATGTCTGGTCTGTAAACGAATGCAACATACTAGCAGCGCTAGCAGCAAATAATCGCGATATTCCTTAAAAATTCGAGGTAACCTGACATGTGACTCTTCAAATGTGGTGTTTTTACTTGAGTGCAGTGCCTACAAAATGCAATATATAGGGCAAACGAGCAGAGCATTCAGGTTACGCTTTAATAATCACTAAGCTCATTCAAAATTGCTCCCAGACCTACCTCTTTCAAAACACCTTAGCCTCCCAAACCATTCATTCGACAAACTATCGGTAACGGTCCTTGAAACCAGATTGAAGTCTAATCGCGAGCGGGAGCAGCGTGAATCGTATCTCATATACCGATTCAACACAATTGATAAAGCAATAAATTAAAATCGAGGAACACTTGCAGCGATTAAAACGTTGTCTAAGAATTAACAATACACAGGAGACATCAATACTAACCCTGAGCAAGTGGCACTGTATTTGCAGTTCAAATTGGACCATAAATTCTTTTTTTTTCATTCGTTTTTTTTTGTGTACGAAACTGTTTGCTTTTTACACGCGGTTCTGTACCCAGTGTTTCCTTTTTGCTAATTTTTACCCCTCATGTGCGAGAACCTTTAATATTATTATCTTAGTTTGAAATATGATAAACATCTGCCTGCCGCACCATGTTGTGCTGCTGCACGCAACGTTACTCTGTCTTGACCCTAGGCATCTGTATTTCTTTTCGTATTATCTTTTCAATTTGTATTTTTGAATTCACTGTCGGGTACGACGTCGTCTTGACAACTATCCGAAAGCACCCCCCCCCCCCCCCTTTGCCCCGCGATCCGCTCCTTTCTCCCTCTCTTCCGCGGCGTGCGGTGTCAGAGGGGAGGCGGGGCGACCGTCGCAGGAGAGCGGATGCCTTCACCGTCTTAGCTTTACGTGCAATTAGTAGCGAAGATGTCGTCCCAGAGCCTGAGCCGTCTGTTTATGACCTCTTGTACCCACCGCAGTGTCAAAGATCTCCTATACGCCTCGTTAGCTTTGAACCCCGCCGCCCCACCGTGGGAGCGCGCTCGAGCAAAGTTTTTTCGCTCTATACATGGGCCTGGTTCTGATTCCATATCTTTGCTTTATCTTATATATCTTTTTAGTTTTTACTTTTCCTGATGTCACGTCTTTCTCGCTCAATTGGCTGCTTACTGCTCTGCGCGGTCTGGAAGTCCTCACCTCACCTTTCCCCCTAATATGTCTTCATATAACGCCTACACACACAAACATGCATGTCATCTCGGTTGGGAACTTTCGAACATTCGAAGGCAAAAATTAACGAAGAAATGGAAAAAGCACAGGCGAGCTGGTGAAGGACTTCAATCGTAACCGGAGACACGGGAAATAAAAAAAAGAAAGGACAAACACTTGAGATTTGTAGTTGTTTTGTCCGTTGTTTTTATTTTCCCGTTTCTCCGGTTACGGTGGAGCGAAAATTAAGTCTGAAATATTTTGATTGCATTTATTATAACGATACTGCTATTAATAAAAGTAGTATCTTTGGGACCAACGTACGTTTCAGTAAGGTGTGACAACTCCAGAAAGGTTTTTGAATATCCCTATAAAACAAACATTTTCTGCAATTCCTTTTTTGTAAAAACGATAAGAGTGGAATTCGCTGCCAGAGGAAGTGGTGAGCACCTCGGGTAATAGTGTATTTTTCCTCCGCCGTATGACTAATTGTGCGGACAAGTCACCATTTTGTCTTTGTTGTGTGTGTGTGTGTGTGTTCCTACGATAATGCCCTCGAAGCGCTGTGGATATTCTGTTAATAAATGAATAAATCTCCTGACGAAGCCGAGCCTCTCAACGAAACTGTCGTAACATATACAATAAACTTAGTAGTATAGTAACTCCGAAAGTACGAATCTTTGAATATATATATATATATATATATATATATATATATATATATATAGAGAGAGAGAGAGAGAGAGAGAGAGAGAGAGAAAGCGTAAATTGACCAATTTTTTGCATACATTCGATTTCACTGATATTATTCGTGTTAAGTTCGTCCCTCATCTGGGAGTTTTTATGAATACTGCGAATAATTTCAATCATCACCAAACTACAATCTGGGAGTTATTACGCTAATTAAACGAAGTTTTTCTACACAATTTTTTAACGTTTGTTTTCTTAATCGTGTGTAGTCGTGTCGAATAGGCCTCAACTGTCTGGAACTATATCGTGACTAATTTAAGCGTAGGTGAGCGCGTTCAACGTAAATTCATACGTGTATTGTGTGATCGTTATTTTCACCCAAAATATTTCTACATTTACAAAAGGATTTGTGACCTCGCGAAATTGGACACGTTGCTCAACAGGAGATCCGTGGAAGTTCGTAAATGGTAAAATAGATTCACTAGCGCTACTAAGCCACGTCTCCTTGCGCGTAGGTCTAGTAGGCGCTATTTTTTGTTTTATCCTTCTGATTTATATCACGCAGCACCCATGACACGCCTTCAATTGACGCATAATCATTTAGAACAGATTTGTGGGAATGTTAGCCTATATATTTTTGATGACGAGCATAAATTTACCATTGGTTTGTCCTAACTTTCCACTTTTTACCGTATCCGAACAATTACACTACTATCTGACATTGATAAAAGCCACCACTAAGAAGGCGGCCAAGCTGTATGGGTCACTAAAAAAAAATACTTTTTTAAGATGAAGACTGGAAAGGCGAACGTGGGTCTTGCAGGCGAAGGAAGAAGTTTCCCAGCTCGG